>PNEQ01004080.1:25712-39155 GCA_003012365.1 Medauroidea extradentata
TCAACTGATATTGCAAAAAAAAAAAAAAAAAAAAAAACATTGATGTGGTGATTAAGGACAGTGTGTTAATTTTGTGTGGTGATAGCTAGCGAGAGGAAATATTCGCGAATCCATTTCACGACAGCTAGAACACAAAGACATGTGTATTACTCTCTCGGCTACAGTTGGTCCATTGTACACTATGCACGCTTTCTGGAGAACTATGAGCCAATAACCAGCTTACAAGTAAACAAGAACAGTATCCTTGCCTATCTGGCGAATGCAGTGGGTCCTAACTTCCAAATATTTGAACTCCCTGATATTTCTGTCCCTAGGAATGGCATACAAGAAAGTAAATCGGAAATATGTTTCAACTTGTCTGTAAAGTGAATGTTGTAGGCGTAGTGAGCGTAATGACATCTAATGTGTACCTGCAATGAAAGGGTAATGATGTTCTCTAACAAAATGCCATATGAAAAGTCTCTTTCATTCTGAAGATACAATTCATAATTTGGTTTCTTATCGTGGAGTACTTTTGTATAATCCAAAGAAATTAAATTTTAATGTCGATTCAGGTTAGAATCATTCCCACTTTATTCACTTGACTGATGGACTGAAAATGAATTTTTGGACTTATAAATAGAGACCGGAAGTTTTTGAGAAAATATTGCTGCACCAGTTTGTTTCAGTGACTTAGTGCTCGTCTTTGCAGCCTTGCTTCACGGTTATCGGCAGTCAAAAAAATCGAGTCAGTGTCAGTGACCATGAAGCTGAGTTACCAACTTGCACGTAAGGCATCGAAACAAGTCGGTGAAAAATCCTTTTCTCGAAATATTCCGGTTCATACTGACATAACTAACATAAGTTCTGCTTGCCTTTGTACAGTAAATTCCGCTGTCATAATTCGCTGAAGTAATGTCAAGTGAGCTCCGCACAGAAAAAAATTGTAATTTTATAATAGTACTTAACACTACCCAACTCTTATACATTACATCAATAGTAATTTCTCACAAATAAAATAATTTCGGCTCCATAGTTATCGTACAAGTGCATGTTAAAGTAGCGATTGTACTATTTCCGCTTCTTACACAAAGTAAAAACTATTCGAAGGATATGAATGAAATAATTTAGAGTAAATGAAAGTATATTGAGCTACAGAATTACATCTTCGAAATTTCACATTAACATTACTTGTATTTTTAAAAAGTTCCTGAGTGTACCTGTATTTTTAAAAAAATAAATAATTATTACGGGAAATAACAAATTTGTTATTTTGTAGTTTAATAAATATACTTTCATTCTAAATTATTTCATTCGTCTCGTTTAAATAGTTTTTACTTCCAATAAGTAACGAAACCAGTAAAATCGTTACTTTGTCAGGCGCTTGTACGAAAACAGTGGAACCAAAATAATTTATTTGTGGGAAGTTACTATTAACGTAATGTTAATCTAAAAAACTTACATTGAGGAAGATCAGTGCTAGAAGCAGGAAGCAGACGGCTCTCAAAGCGGCCATATTGTTGTCGTGCAGACACGTCTTCGGCAACTGCAGTTCGTGTTCTGTCGTATCTCGCCGAGGGAACTTCGGCCGGTTGATGTAGTGACGGTATAAGGAGGGGAGCTGGAGGGCATATGTCAAGGATCTTGGGTCAGACCAAGAAACACAGCTTGTCTGGCGAAATACGGTATTTCTTATGAGCGATTCTCTTCCCGGAAACTTTTTATTTCTGTGCATTTGCTGAGACTGCGACGTAGTTTTGTATTTACGCAACGGGTTTTTTTTGTTGCTATTCAAGAAGAAGTAGTGAGGAGCCTTACAACTTTGCATACCAAGCGTGCTGACGGGGAATCAATTTTAAAACGAATAACGGCTCAAAGAACAATTTTTAATCAAACGCTATCAAACAAAATTAATTCTACGTAAAATGTCTTAAGAAATATTGTTGTAGAAAACGGCAATATAATTCTTCCGTCATCATTTGTAAATTATCAATTTTTAAATTAGACTACATATTACATACTACGCAATAAAAAAGCACACTTACTCATATCACATTACTATCCCACCAATTTAACGAATAGTTACACTTCATATTCGAAAGAAAGAAAACAAATCTTTTAAAATAGGCACATTGAGTAGTTGTTTGTTCTTACGTTGATTCCACTTTCAAGGTCATGATCCCTCGTTTCTGATTCTTTTACGATAGTCCTATTATCATTGGGTCATTCCCAGGTCTTCATGTGGTAAACACTATTGCTTCTGAGGGTTTTCTCCCCATGTTTCAGTTTCTCTTCCCTCTTATTCCGCTGTTGCTCCATACTCACCTCATGTCACATTCACCCCAAACTCACCTCGTATCCTCATCTCATACCATACTCACCTGTTATATTCCCCTGTCTTACTTACCTCATATACTCAACACATCAAACGCATCTCATATCATAATCACCTCAAGTCATACCTAATATCAGAATCACCTCATATACTCACCTCATATCATACTCGCTAGCACACAAGTATCTGCCATCAAATGCTGACCAAACCTCTTCCTCCACTTTTTATACGGCTTATTATTTTCATCTGTAGGTTGCGATTTCGAAGGCAGTGTCGTGCATAATAACGAAGTAAATAAAACATCTTTAAGGCAACCCTGTAGAAGAAGTAATGAAGAGAAGGTGTCGTTGGACTCGCATTCGGGAGGTTCCGAATTCGACCCCTGGCTCCGTCCATCCTGATTTGAATTTTTTCATGTTTCCCGAAATCTTTTCAGAGGATTGCTAGGGTGGTTACGTAAAGGCCATGGCCCATTACTTTCCTAGTTCGTGCCCTTGTACAAATTTATGAGTCACCGTAATATGATGGCCAGGTCAGTAGTAGTAGTAAGATAAGTAAGGTATTTGTGTAGTGCAAGTAAGGACTAGCCCCGGGCTATGTTGCCACATCGTGCACCTTAAATGTTGTCTCGTACAATATTTTGCAATTTACGTTTTCGTCTCCCATTTAGCCAATAATTCGCGTATATATGCAAAAATGTGTGTGTGAACTAATATATATAGACATCCCCAATATGTATTAAGTTACCTACCACTTAATACATTGAACTGATACTACTGTCCCCATTTATTTCGGCACAAAAATTTTGAAAGATTGTTTGGAAAGCTAAACTAGCGATTTAGTGACTATTCACAGTGTTCTTATTGAACCGTACGTAACTATACTCCATTCGATATAAATTTGGATAAATTAGACAGCAACTAATGGGCAATAATTTGTAATATTTTGTGATGTATTGGACATTGCAAGACATTTTTTAGGTCTATAATGAACCTCAGGTGTCCATTTCAGCATTTGTTCTGCAAAGTTTGTCTTATGCAGTGCCACAAATCACAAAATATTACGCATTATTGCCCATAAGTTGCTGTCAAATTTATACAAATTTACGTGAAACCAAGTATCTCAGTCAAAACGTGGCCCTTGTTTGCATAGAGTCGTGTTTTCGTCCTGGTGGCAGAGCCCAGTCGGGCTAGGCCAAAGAGTCGCTCGAGATCTGGTCGCTGATATCTCTCCAGTCAAAGGTCAGATCGCACGCACGCGTCACTCTCGTGATCATATTGGGGATAACACGCAGTCGTAAGATCGTGCGAACGACAGTTTTCCAGCAACTTCAGCCTCAGGCACGTCCCAGAAACCCACGTAGAGTGAGAAGTTTTCAACATTTTAGTATAGGTCGTTCGGGATAAAGTGAGCACGCCTTTGAAGAATATCACTAGCCGTTACTTCATATTATTCAACATTAATAATAGTTACCTTACTGATTGCATGGTTGGCAGCGATTTGCCGAAAGTAGTTCCGTGCATTTCCTTACTTAAATACAATACTAAAATAAAATCAACTGAAATATAAATATTTGAATTTGGTATAATTAATCAAATTTTATTTATCAAACTATAACGGTTGCTACCGACTGCATAATTTATCTTACGCGCGCAAACATCAAGCGACGTGTCCAGAGAGGTTAGGCATTTCCCTTCGTTAGCCGTTACGCGCGGAAAGATACGAATTGGCTGAAAATAGAAATTTCACAGGGCTACTTTAAGTACTCACTTTATCCCGAACCGTCTATAAGGGGAAAAAAACTTTGGAAACTACGTAGCTGTCAAAATATTGTTTTGTAACATTGCAAGTGAAATAGCGTGTAAACACTTCGAATGTTCCTGCAATGGGAATTCATTATTAAAAGAAATGTTTTAGACATGAGCCTTTGCAGCACTTGATAAACATGGAGTTCCTGTCGGGACTTGTACCCACGCTCCTTGAATTATCAACCCAGTGTAAAAAAAAAAAAAAAACTACGCGAATTATTTAATCTATCCTAAAATGATGTATGTGTTGGGACTATTTCGTTTAGTCATCAAAATAGCAATTCCTATTTGAAATTTGCAAAATACGTTTGTGTATGCGCGTTTGGGATTATACTGTAGTTGGGATATTTAGATGTCATATTTAACTACACACACTTCATGGAAATATGTTGGAAAATTTTCCCTGTTTTAGTAGTCCTGTTACAAAAACCATTATAACGCGACTAGTTTCTAAATAAGGACTTGTGAAAAAAAAAAAAAGAGGCTGCCAACTTAACTAAAAAGCCTATATTCCTCAACGTGGGTGCAATTAACTTTAAAAACGAAAATTGATTATGTACATCTAAAAATATTAAGTAATACATTCATTTATTGTTGTGCTATATTCGTCCCCACGATGGAAATACTTCAGTAAAGACTAGATAAATGAAATTTGGATAGTAAAGTGCATACATTTGCTTTCTACCAGACCTGTAATTCGTGACGTAGATGTATTAAATACATTGTAGGCCTATTCATTTCGTGAAATCTTCGAAATTGATGGATGCAACGGACGTTTCAAAACGGCCGTTAAAGAAGCACACCATGCTAACCCTGAACTATATTGGAGACGAAAATGTCAGTGGCGTGATGTTTGGATGACGACATTTACGTGCACAATGTGGCAACACTGTGCGGAGAAAGTACTCTATTGCGTTCCATGTCCAGGTATTATTTTATGTATGTTACGTCGAGTAGCCTAAACGTAGAATAATGATTGAACTGCTTGGGTTTTGAACCTGCGCCTATTATATACAGGTCAGAACAGTAGTAGTTAGCAGAGACCCCTAATTTTCACGAAAATAATTTTGCCCCACTTTGCTTCAGTTACTTACATGCACATCTGCAGCTCTGCTTCATTACTAGAGGTACGTCAATTTCGCGGATTCATCTGGCAGCAGCCTAGACTTGTCAGTCCTTTACACCCACTGACCACAATCGATTACCTATTGGCTTATAATCGTGCAAGCAGGTAGCAAGCGATAGCACTTCGCATTATTTCCTTATTTACTACTGGCTTGCAGTAGTCAAACGAGTTTCGTAACAGTCGCCAGCGAGTCACAGATATGACAAGAAGTATACATAATTGGAGTTCAACCTGACCTGGAATGTATCTGCGAAATTTACGTTCCTCTATTCATAACCAGTGATTGGACGTCGTAGCTCTGACGTGTCTTTGGGTTTAACTGGCAAATCACAGACTTGTGAAGTTGTAGTAACGCTATTGTGATTGGCAAAGTCAAATGAGAGACATCACTTCACAAAGACACGCTACCAATAACCATGAAGAACAGCTACAGATGTGCTAGTAAGTCATTGAAACAAAGTGGGGCAAAATTATTTTTCGCGAAAATCAGGTTCCCCTAGTAGTGAGATATCTGAGTAGTGCAAGAGGGGATTAACTGCAGTGCTATGTTGCCAAATTGTACACGTAAAATGTCACCGCACAACATTTTACCTCTAACATTTTCGTCTCCGTTTTAGTTCCGGATGAATGATAAAACTGAAAATAAAAATTTTAAAAATTCAATAAATTTTTAAAAACAAATAATTTTTATTCTTTATTTTTATGAGCATAACATTGTAGCCTGTAATGTCTTTATCCACCGTGCTTTTTTTTAGTTTGGTATAGCAGTTGGTTTTAGTGTAGTCGTTAAATCGGAAACATGCAAATTTTGACTTTAACAAGCTATTACGCGAAAACTATGAAAGACAAAAAAAATTTCATAAGAGCCAAATTTAGTCACATCTTGTGTCTAAAGTAAGAAAAAAATATCTGGTACAAATAAAAAATAAAAAATGGTGATGAAAATTGCGGTATACTGCGCCCTTAATCAGCCATTGTTAGAGACAAACGGAGCAATTTTTACGCCTTTGAGACTGTATATTGTTAAGTTCCTGTACAACCACAGTAAAAATATTAAAATACAAGGGTATTCAATCTGCCAGTGTTTTTCATACTGCCTGCGTGTCTAAAGAGGACCGTATACAAATGGTCGCTTGTACTTTCGTCTGTGCTATGTTTCGGTAACATAAGGTCTGTAGCGGCTAGGGTACTTGCCTCCCACAAAGGTGACCCGAGTTCAAATCCCGGTGGGGTCTGACCTAGGATTTTCATATGTGGAAAATGTGCCGGATGTTGCCACTGGTCGGTGAGTTTTCTTGGGGATATCCCGTTTCCTCCACCCCTCCAATTTCGTCGCCACTCCATTTTAGGACTACACTTCACGTCATATTTCAGGGAAATGAGATGCCTAAGTTGTAAGCTTACATTCCTGGGCGCGATACTCAAGCCCTCGGATACTCTCCTCACACGATATTTATTTATTTAGTATTCAAATGGCAGTGCTGATTTTAAAAAGTAGTGGGATTATTAAAATTGGCAGAAAGAAGAAATCTAGCATGGCTTTCTCTGACGTAGCCTGTTTCGTTGTGCTGTTTAATATACAATATATGTTCAGAAATTCAACGTCCAAACTCCAGAAATAGTCTCGTTAGAACCACTGTAACACAGGTAGTTCATGGTAAAGTGAGCACTAAAAATTTAACCCTAGAAAAATATCGCTAGCCGTTACTGCATATGATTCACATCAACTATAGTTCCCTTACTGATTGTATGGCTGGCAGTGAATTAACCGAATGTAATTCCGTATATGTTCCTATTTGAAGGCAAAACTACTGAAATAAAAGCAATTGAAATCGACATATTTGAATTTTATATAATTAACAGACTTTTTTTTATCAAACTGTATATCCTCTTACCGACTGCGCAGAGAGGTTAGATATTTCCCTTCGTTAGCCATTACGCGCGGAAGGATAAGAATTGGCTGAAAATAGAAATTTATCAGTGCTTTTTTGAATACTCACTTTATCCCGAACCGCCTATAAAATCCCAGCATGTAGCAACTTTACGGCGCGACAATACGTCTGGGACACGCTGTATAGGACATAGCTGTTAAAAATTTCTACATAAATTTTTCCCGAGATTTTGGTGACAACTTATCGTTTTATTATTTGCTATGCAAGAAAACTTGTCAACTGTAAAAAATCATTTGGAATAAAAGTTTAAATATAGTTCACTTAAATTGAAATAAAAATCTAAATTAGTACAAAGAAAAAAATCTGTTTTAACGGCGTGCTAGAATTAATCTGAAGTATTTCTTGAAGTCACAGCAGTGACAATATCAGTTTTAGAGAACCATATATTTTGGTTCACCAACAGCGATGTATTAAAAATATAACTTTTAAACATAAAACGCTATCTCAAATTTTATAACTGAAGTCAAGGAAAACCGTATTACATTTACTCTCGTCAACTGTCTCACGATATTCTGATTATATACGTATAACGTTTATTTTCAGCCGTTCGATGTTAGTTATGATAGAATTGCGTTTTTTTGCATAAATAGTTAATTATAATTTAAATTAATATACTTTTTTTGATTGATTGATTCGGTTTCGTAACACTGGTAATATTTTTTTGGTGTATAGTTTAATAGCGCACTAAATTTTTTTACGTAAAACGGTAAAATTTATAAAACGTGAGCCTACATGTCTACAAACTGTATTACATTCACTGTGTTGTTTTCCACGCGTTATCAGTCACAGTTCTTAGCAATTAAATTATTTAAAGATACTTTGTCGGAGATAACAGCTTTAGGGTTTTTATCACAAGAATTGGTAAAAAAACTGTGGAAATTTTGATTACTGAACTTCATGTGCATCCATTCCAGCAGCTCGTTTAACCTACTTTGCGTCATTCTGGTAGTTCTCCTAATGTGTCATCGCCTCACTTCTTACGTATTTTGTTTTTTGTCTGTTTGCGTACGTTTCTGGTTTTGTGTCATTCTCCTGCAGATAATAGCTTCATTATTTCAACGGAATCGAGGGGCCGCGTGGTCAGACCATTCGCCTCCCACCAAGGCGATCCGGATTCGATTTACGACGGGGTCGGTCCCCGGATTTTCGCATGTGGGAATCGTGCCGGACGATGTCGCTGATCTCGGGGATCTCCCGTTTCCCCCGCCCTTTCATTCCGGTGCTGCTACATACTCACCTCATGTCACCCTCACTAGAGCTAAAGACCTCGAAGTTGAGTGCTGTCCAAAATTTCTCACTCACTCACTCAACGGAATCGAATGAACGTCATATATATTTGTTGCCGTCAATTGAAATTGCCTTCTTTTCTAGTTTATTTCTTTGGTGTAAATTTTTTTTTTATTATTACGCATTTTCAGAAGCTCAACAAAACTTTGTGCTGTTTTATAATGTCATAAATGCGAGTGAAATTAGCGAAACAAACACGTTTACACTTGATAGAAATGCGCTCGCTGCCTACAAAAAAAACTTTTGGTTATTCCTGTACCCTACTTAGCTTATGGCCATCCAGGGTTTGATTTTAACTTTAAATTATCAGTAGAGCCCCGGAAATTTCGCGGATTCAGCTGAGGAGAGGTTGGATTTCTAAGTCATGTATATGTTGGAAACGGTTTCGATTGGGTTATTGTTTACTAAACGTGACATTGAGGACTCCAAACCAATGGCGGACATGCATAAAAGCACTCATATTCTCCCGCGCTACATCGTCAAATGTTCAAATGCTCATTCACTGGAGCAGCAACCAATGTACTAGTACCTGAGGACAGAGTGTACATAGTACTGTGCAGTCCAGCCTGCTGGTCGTTGAACCCGCGAAATATCCGGGACTCTAATTATCAGTTTACTTTTAACTAAACCATCTACCAACAATTCGCTTTTAAAATTTTAAATGTTATTACTTTATTTATAATTAAAACTTAAAAATAATTTAAGTCAATATTAAACAGTTTAACAAAATTTTGTCAAGAATATATATAAATATATATATATATATATATATATATATATATATATATATATATATATATATATATATATACGGCCCTGCCTTGATTGCCTGACTTCCCTCGACTTCTCACCCATCCGGTAGTATTGTTGTTTAATTTAATTTGTTTTACTTAAATTTTTACGCGATCGAAATGTTCTTTTATAATTACGTTTACAATTACATTAATATTTTATATACAAAATTAATATGGAAGCCAGATAATATGTGTTTTTGTTGAATTTAATTAGAATCTTAATTTAATTTAATAGTTATATGTGAATGTGTTAAATTGTTTGTTCCTTTAAATTTAAATTTAGGTAAATGAAGTTAAGTTAAAGTTTAATTGTATTGAATTTAATTGTGCTAATTGTGTTGTTGAATTGAAGTCGAGATTTGTAATTGAATTTAATATATAAAATGATTCATGGAATTAGAGAAGGATTTAGGATTGAATAGTATTTTGGAAAGGTATAAACATGTAGGCATTTAGACTAAAAACTGGACAAAAAACAAACAAGCACACTGTACGGACAAACATGTAGGGATTTTGAATCAGTTTCTATACTTTGTTTGTGTTTTTGTGTCGGAAGTCAGATTCAACGCACCTGGCTTCCATTGTGTTGTGTAGTCTGTGCAGGGCCGGTTACCTAAATTTATTATTTTAAGCCGAATATATAAAATATAAATGTAAAAAAATTATCAAAATGTATTATTTCAAACAGAATATATAAAATATGAGTATATAAAATTATAAAATTTGTGTAATTATATTAATTTATGTTATCTGCAGCCAATTTTTGTTGTTATCCGGGCTACAGTAAGAACGACATGTTGCCTCTCTGGCGCCATCTTGATGACTTGAAGATGCAGGCAAGCCAACCTGCTACAACGAAGTTTCCCAGGCCTACGCAAGGTTAACAACTGTGACGAAAATAATTGTCCAAATGAGTCCAAAATAATTATTTACCATTTGCACACGCATGTATGTACACAACAGTTGTATAGGCGTATTTACGCTAAAATAGTTCATTTTACTATACAACCCACTCCCAAATTGTTGACAACACCACCTGTCTCGAGCGTTTGAGGCTTGGAATCGAATTAGTTATATGTAGAGACGTGCAAAATTCGCGTTATCATTTGGTAACAGACTAAACTTCACTTTCCTATACATAACAGAGCATAATCTGCGATTCAATTAGTCACGAACTTTTATGTGTTGTCGTACATGTGTTAACGTCTTTACAGAGATTGGCCTCGCTACCGTGTAAGCATTCTCCACGGCAAGTCACGACAATATCGGCCAGCGGGAGACCTCGAACTAGTCTATAGTCACTTGGAGTCTAGTCAGCTGGCAGAAAATAACGCGAATTTTGCATGTCTCTAGTTATATGGGATACACTGACGCGAGCGTCTAGTATCGCATCGCTCTACACGCAAGGTGCTAAATTGACGCACGCTATAACTCTGGAACAAGGCTCTCATATCGGGAATAGGGAACACAAATACTTAACCGAAGATTGCTGGGGTTCCACTCCTCCGAAGACCAACTTATGAAAAGGAAAATAAATGCTATAATGCAATAATAACGAATTGAAGCATACTTACACGTGCCGTTAGCAGATAGTTTCATTCGGTATGTAGTAAAGTTAAATGTAATGAGGAACATTATATTATAAACATGTCAATTATTCAGAATTTTTAAACTTCTCTTGTGTGTTAAATTATGGGTTTTGACGTTGGTATTAGAGAGACGGAGATGGGGGATGTAGCCTACTTTGGGCGAATTAAGGTTCTCTCGTTCTTTAACAGTGGAGTTAGCACACTCTTTAATATATGCTCCTAGCTAGAACTATGGGGCTTTAAGCGATGACCCTACAATTTTGGTTGCTAGTACGTTTGTAAAAAGTTAACGTAAAATTCTTGATAGGTTTCGTGTCAGTATGAGCAGCAGATTTAAGTAGGTTACATAGTTTAAAGCCATTTCATTGGGCCCGGAAACAATTTCCAGTCCTCGTGATGTTGTGAAAGTACTTAGAAGTTCTTTTCTAAAACGTGTTTCTCTTACGTAGTAAGTGTAAACACGTAAAATCACTGTAATAAAACTTCGTAAACAGTCTGGGACGTTTTTAACTCATAGGCAACATGAGATATATACAATACTATTGGTTGCAAATATAGCAAATGTTGAAAACGCTTTTACTGTACATATCTGATAAAATCTGTTTGCAGTGGACTCTTTCCTTAAAATTTATATTATCTCTGCCATTAATGTATAGGGAAAAATTAAACCAAACCTATTTTTATCACTCCTATACATGTTTTTTATAAATTTACAAATAACTTTTTACAGTGATAGTTTTGATAATAAACGTATGTCTAATCCGCTGCAATGCTTTCAACAGCCAGTTAGGTGGGCCCCGTAAATATCATAATAACATACAGCTATAAGAACTAAAGTTTTGAAAATGCGCATGCACAAAACGAATTTCTACGCTGACTGACTACAGCGTTGGCACAGGCAATATACGTGCTGTCGGTTTCGATAGGTATTTCAGAGGAATAGAATACATTTAATAATGTTGATAGGCGTATTTAGTGGGTGCTACGGCTAAGGTTTGTCAACTTATTATGTTATTAAACGCGTTGATTTTCTCATACTGTCCATGCCAACTTCCTTTTTTGTTTCTCTGAGCCACTTGTAGTGACCTATCCGTCGATAAGACATAATCCCTCCCAGTGTGCATTCAATAAGGAAAATTATATGCAGGAAAAATATAGTAAAAACTTATCAGAGTTTTCAAAAGTAGTCCCAGTTCAGGGACATCTGAGGGATATAAATATCTTCTCAGCTTTTCCTTGTAATAATTTTGTAATAAACGAGCAAAGAACTTCTTTCATGAGCTGCACAGCAACGAAAATAGAACAAAAATGTCCCCCCTTAGACTGCGTGTTTAACTCTCAGCAAAATTTATATATATATATAATCGGACTTGCATTGTTTACAGTTACACATTCCTGTTTTTGTTCGTTATTACATTCTGGGGAAATTAATTAGGGAGATAATTCTGTCCTGAGTTTTAAGGTGGGCATCAGTCTTCATATTAAATTATTTAATTTTTCGTTTTTTTTAATTTAAAATTTAAAATTCTGAGAAGAAAAGTGTGAAATTTGCGACGTATATTTTGGCCGCAATCAGTCCATACGTTGAAAAGTCAACTGTGATATTTGTACTGGAATTCACGCTATAATCGCAAATTTTAAACTTTTATTTATTTGTTTACTAGCTGACCGGACAGACGTTGTCCTGTCTTAACGATCACTATTGAAATCGAATTGTTATAATTAATGTCGATAAATAGGTCTCAAGGGCAGTCGCTAAGTGTTTTTCTTTTTTGTTTGTTTTCTTGAAAATCCATATTTTTCACATGGCCAGTTATATGTCGCCTGTTCCCGTGTCGTAATACCAGCAAAACTATTTATATACTAAGAATATTGTATATCATAAATCATTAGAATAATAAACATACTTTTTTTTTTAATTATAACAATTCGATTTTAATAGTCATCGTTAAGACAGGAAGCATGTAGACAAAATTATGGAAAACAAGGTTCGTATTTGTTTAGCATTTGACGAAATTATAGCATCTTCAAGGAGTAATGGCTCTGAACTAACCGTGATGTACACTAAGAAATTCAGTCTTCTTCATTTATTTTTTATCAATAAAATAACTCCGATCGAAGCATTTGTTTTAAACGATATTCAGATTTTTTACATCCTCTTTGTCAAATGTTTATATTGTCCAAAGCGCTAAGGTTAAATTAGAAATAATATTATATGGTTGTTAAGTATTCTTATATAAGTATTGTTAAATTTTTTCCGCGCAATTTAAAATTTTTTTTAATAAGAACCTTTTCCTGACAATAACAAACACAAAAAAAAATAGTGAAATCGGTCCAGCCGTTCACGCATGATGGTGTGACCAAGGGAAATAGGGATTAATTTTTATATATATATTAGCTGTCCCGTTGCGGCTTCGCCCGCGTGTACTATAGAAAAGAGTAACTAACTTTTAGTTGCGTGTTAATTGATGGTGATACTATATTCACTATTATACTATATTCACTGTTTATCTTTAAAACATTAAATACAAACAGATTTGTCCAGTCCACTGCGCTAAGCGTACTTTTTATTT
>PNEQ01004080.1:48146-69277 GCA_003012365.1 Medauroidea extradentata
GGGGGGGGGGGGGGGGGGGGGGGTTATATGGAGTGAGTGAGTATGAAGCAACACAAGAATGAAAAAGGCAAGGTGAACGAGAAACCCTCGAAGAAACTAGCGGACCGTCTTAAAATTATGTAGCCCTGAAAAAAATAACTTACACAATTTCTTCACTATTATTTGTGATGAAAACTTTTTACAAGTGACTTACTATTGACGTCAAGTTACAATTAAAACAACTGTACATTTGCGGTAGACTCTGAGCCAACTGTATACCTGTGAGATAATACGAATCTAATTATACTTCTCAATACCTACATTTTTCAGCAGTCAACTTACATACATTTAATACCCTTGTGTACAGAATAACCATGTATTCCATAACAATTATTTTAAGAGGAATTAATCCTTTTCGGCTTAGTTTTATGATTTATCTTGTAAATCAGGTTGTTTTATGTTTTTAACGTTGACAGTGCATAGGATACGTTTAATTTACTTATTGGAATCCGCACGGCGTGGCTTCTGTTACTTATGTAACCAATGTAGTCGCTCACGTAGGTAAATAACCTTTTCTGATAAGTTGTTTGCCGTTATGAGGTAACAAACTATGAAGATGTTGAGGATACAACAATTTCAGAAAATCGATGAAGTTTATATCTATGCCCTGTCGTGCCAAAACAAACGTTGGTACATCCACTGAAAGAGAAGTTAACGAAAAAAAACGAGTAAATCCGAGGAGATTAAAATCAATCCCGCTTAATTGGCCTGCCAGGTGCCCGCAACTCGAATAGAAGAAGCGAAACATATTCTACAGTATCCGAAGCCAGGGTTCTGCCGGTTCTACTGCCTCAAAACTATAATTTAAAAAACTGCTACATATTACAATATTATTTATGCACAACTCGTAACTAACCTTAAAATACATGTAAATAATGAACACACATGATATCGTGTACGTGCAACGTATTTAAAGGTTGTTGCAAAATGTTTTTAATTTTGTGCGAAATTTCATGGAAAAAACTCAAAATAAGTCTTTTATTCAGTGGCGGGTCGAGGGTTGTTGGCAGGTAGGGCACAAGTTGCCGAGAACTGTACACTCGTGTGAACGCACCAACGTATACCAATGACCATGATAGAGATGATGGTATATCGCGAAAATGATTTGTGCCAACATAGCCTTGAAAACACTGACACAACGTAGCTGTCTATAGACCAATAACGTGCATCAAATATTAAAATAGCGGTATTTTTATTGGCTTAGTCGAATAGGGCATAGCTTCGCGTACAATGAAAAGCCAGTAATCTTTTGATAAGCTGAACGTACGTTGAAGCCTAGCAAATAGTCAAGTTTTCCCGCGATAAACCATCATCTCTAACCATGATATATCTACTGGCTACTTATTGTGTTGTGAGCAGTCAGTAATAAGCGGCACCTACATACCAGCGTGTCAGTGGATGTAGCGTCAACTAGCGCACAGCTATATACAGTTCTCTGCCTGGCAACAACCCTAGAGACGCCACTGCTTTTATTACAGCTTAACGTTTACTTGCAACTTTGTTCTTGTACGCTCGTTTTTACTTATCCGTAAATATCCAATAATTAAACACTATATTTCGAGAGAAAAAAATCAGTGGATCATTATCACAGCTAATGTTAGGATCTTTGTTACAGCATGTTTATTCACATACTTTTGTATTACTAAGATGGTAACTCTAATTATTTCTTACAAAATATGTGTTTGTTATTGAACAATACTTTGTTATTTTGGTGATATAAATGCTTTTACATATCGTGTTTTTGATACTTCATTTGGCATAATTCTTAAACAGCAAATGAAGGATGCAAGAAAGAGTCGCGTAAGGTTTCTTTTTATGTAAACCTACAGCCCACTATAGAATGAAATATTACACTCGAATAGTATCACTGAACCAATATAAAAAAACTCCTTATGTTCGAGCTATGAGTACTATGCAGTGATCTTTGAAAGAACTATGCAATGGGCGTGCATGGCTGGATTTATTTGCTTAGACATACTCCATTGCGAAATAAATGACTGTCAAAAGAAAAACTAAAAATAAGACAAAAAAACACATAAATAAACAGAGTATGCTTTAGTCAACAGATCTGTCTAGAAAACTACTGTGATTTGTTTCGTCTCATTGTTTGTGTTGTTTGTTGTTTTTTCTGTTTGTCTCTGATATCTTTGTGTTTTGTTTCGTCTCATCGTTGTGTCATTTGTTGTATTTCTGTTCGTGTCTGATATCTACTGTTTTCGTTTCGTCTCATCGTTGTGTCGCATGTTAATTTAGGTTTCTTTTGTGACTTCCGTTTTTGTTTCATTTATTATCTGTTTTTACCTTGTTTTATTTGACCCGATTCCATTTTTGAATTTTATGTTGTACGCGTATCCTGTTGACTAAAGCATACTCTGCTAATTTATGTTTTTTTGTCTTATTTTTAGTTTTTCTTTTGACAATCATTTATTTCGCAGTGGAGTATGTGTAAGCAAATAAATACAGTCAGTACTATGCAGAGTGAAAGGAATGAAAAAAAGTAGTGTTCAGTTTAATATTTATATTTTTCATGAAGCAGCAGTAGAAATTTTTTACGCTACAAAGAAAGTTTTATTAAAAAACGGACCACTACAAAATACCTGCTGCAAAAAAAAAAAACTTAAAGCAATATATATTGTGATAACATTTAAATAGTTCAACAGAACTATTTATGACAACGTTAGTTATATACTATTTAAAAGTAAGTTCTACAAGGACCATACAGTATCGAAACAATTGACTGAACAGACACACCACATGAGACAACAACACATAATGTACTAAACATACAAAATGCTGTCCAGAACAGCCAGTTAAAAGGTGTTTAACCTACCTGCACGATACTCGGGTTACGCAAAATTTATTTTCAGTAGTGTATTTGTTTTAAGACAAGTTTCAAGTTTAAAAAGATTAATTTGATTTGCTACAAAGACTGTAGTTAAAAAATGTTATTCCAAAAAAAAAATAATAATCATACCACTTCTATATTCTGTAAGCTTTTCTTTGCAGTAAATCAAGGTATATCTTAACCGAAAGTTCAATAGTCCCGAAGTAGGCCTAAATGTTTTTACTAAGTAGGCTGCCAGAATATAACAGAAGCACAGTTTTACCGGAGTCATTGATTACAAGATCACCGATTTACTGAGGAAGTCGTGACGATGAGATGTGCCGAACGGTTTAGGAATATTCTAGAGTGAGTAGAACTGAACAGCCTAGTTGTAATATGTTATTTAACGCTCCATCCAGGAAAGAGAATTTAGAATTAACGTGAGAAATACGTATTAACGAACTAACGTGTTGAATTAACGTGTTGTCAAAGCCTGATATGTACTATAGGCTACCTAAATTACAGTAGTTTGCTTTAAATTTCTCTCTGTATGCGTTTAAAAGTCTCAATCTTCTCCTATTCGCAAATTTTTAATGCAAACCGTTTACAGAAGTTTTATAATGAAACGTGCCGCGATGCAATGAACACGCTTATTAGATTTAATTGTTTCCGATAGTATTCAGGGACTTCTTCGGAACATTATTCAGTATAAACTGGCTTATCTCTGACACAACCAGTATCTTAAAACGTGGAAATTATTTCGAACAACGGCTCGGATACCATTACATAACTTATATTGTATCGCCATGAACAAATTACTAGAAATAGTTTATGTGGGCTTTCATAAGATATATATTCTACTCGAATAAGGTCTGAATACCAAGATAGAAGGATTTAATTAATAAGGTATAAAATAATTTGTGAATTTAGGATGTTCTTAGTTTCTGAAGTGTTTGGTGTGTTGACATTTTGTTCCCATTTACGCCTACTTTGCGACGTTCCGTACGCCCATGTTTACAATGCGACAATTTTTAGTAAAGTATTATTTTATTACTACAATTTTTGGAAATAAATAGTACCTTGTATGTTAAAAACTACATAATTGAAACTTGGCAGACATGTTCTCCATTAAATAATGTGTTTGGCAAAAACTGTTTTCCGTGACGTTGAAACAGGCGGACGCATAGCGCAACGTTTCAAATAATCGAATGGCCGCCACTGCGGACAAGCAGGTGCTGCTCTCTAGCGACAGGTCGTGCAACTTGGTTCTCCCCGCGCGGCGCGGCTCGTGAAGCAGCGGAGCGAGAGATGGCTCTGCGGTCGATAATTGGGGGACTATTAAATGGGAGGTCTTTCCCGAGTACCATGGCGCGCAACCGAGGAAACGTCAAAGAGGGGAAAGAGACAGAATCCATGCATAAAGCGAAATAAAAACAAAAGGGAAGGGAAAATTGTGAGCGGTGAAAATGCGAGGTGGTAGGAGGAAGGAGGGGGTAGGGCCACAGGGGAGGGGGGCACCGCTGTGCGAGGAGCGCCCCTAAACCTGCAGTCCTCGTCAGTTTGCACCACAACACACGGACGTTTTGGTGCGCACGTGGTCACGATGACCAGGTGGCATTGTTGCGCGTAGCGGTGCGCGGGGTGGGGCACGGAGCGGGAGTGTGTGTGTGTGTGCGCGCGTGTTTGTGTGAGTGTGCGCGGGTTCGAGTCCTCC
The DNA here is from genome assembly GCA_003012365.1 of Medauroidea extradentata. Taxonomy (NCBI): domain Eukaryota; kingdom Metazoa; phylum Arthropoda; class Insecta; order Phasmatodea; family Phasmatidae; genus Medauroidea; species Medauroidea extradentata. The sequence continues at coordinate 52,724 of PNEQ01004080.1, forward strand.
GCGCCGCCGTCGTCGTCGCGATCGAGTGCTGCCGCGTCGTGGATGGTCTGACGTCGACGGAGTTATTTTTTTTTACCAAACCTCCGCACCCACTCTCGAAGGTGTGGTTGGGGCTGCTGCAGCTCTGTGGCGGGTGCTTTTGTTCTGGTGGGAGGTGTTTGATGTGGCTCTGTTACTGTGCGACCTCGCCGACGTCAGCCGAGCCAACCTGGAGGAGAGAGGAGAGAGGAAGGGGTCCAGCACCCCTGTCGACAACAACATGAACGTGAGTTTCCAAGTGGAGAGTATATACCCGTCCTCCCTCCTCCAACCCCTTCATCCCTTCATCGACGGCGAATTCTCTTCAGAGAACCCCTTACACCCCTCCCAACCCTCCACCAAAAGGGGCTCCGGCAACCTCTGCAGGAGTTTCCGGGATGCGAAGGCGTTCGCCATCCCTCGTTAGCCGCGTGAAAAATGATACGACGCTGAAGAGAACAACACAAAAAAAAAAACTATATACACAAAAAAAAGCCAACGTCAAAGATCAAAAGCCGCTTGCCCCCACTGGCCGGTGGGCGTTCCCGACAAAGCTAGGGAAAACACAAAACAGTGCACTGCCGTTAATAGCTTTTTTTTATCCCGCCTTTTTCCTCCTTTGAGCGCGGACCACGGGAGATAAATTAAGTTCTGGCGCGGGGCGCATCTTCCATTGCTTCGTCGACGAGTGGTTGATTTTTTTTTACGCGGGGAATCCTGGCAAACGTCGATTTCCGAATGTCGATTGTGTAACTTACATCGCGGTGTTTCACGGATGAAATTTCCTCATTAATGCCTCCCTTCGATTCGGCGTTATTATCAACATCACCGACGGACTGTGAATGTACCGGCATTTCGTTCGCTGCCCCAAATGGCCAGGTGAAAACATTTCTTTGAGGGATTCACACAGTTATAAATATAAAAAACGAGGACTCGTTCTGAAGTCCTATTCTCGTTCGAAAAGTGCGCTAACGGTGATTCAGTAGGCCTATACGTCGAAACAATGAAAAGAATTCTGCGCCGCTTCGCTTAAATTCCTTGTGAGCACATATGCGCTTCATGGTAAGTGATTGGATATTTTTAACTATCAGCGTTTCGGGGTGATATTCGCAAAACACAGACGCGTGCTTCGCAGTACCTGATTGGCACGGTCAAATGAGCGATCCTCTGCTCAAAGACACGCTGCCAATGAACATTAAGCTGGGTCGCAGATGTGAACGTGAGGCGCTGAAACATGTTGGTGCATGCATAATTCTTTCAACCAAAAATCCGTGCCTCTAAATATCAGTAGTCTCGTCTGGATGGCGTAGTACATATGAATGGTGTCATACAGAAAGAGACCATCCCACATTTGACGAAGTAGAACATACACAATTGTTACTTCGATACTGTTTGCTAATTAGTTACTTAATACATCTCTTTTTCAAATACCCTCCATCTTCTTGAGTTTGGTTGCTTAGTTACTGAAGTATTAATGTATACTTACTAATTCAGAAGATTGTTTTTTGCCTGTCCTTTACATTTGCGGCTTGGGTGCCTTCTGCGTAACACCATTGATATAATACCCAGTAAACGTTTACTTACTGGAATCCGAACATCAGACGAAACAAGAGCAATCATTGAAAATAATTCGCACCATCTTTTTGAGCAAATATATTACCAGTCTGGCTTGTTCTTTTCTCCGATATCTCTTCCGCAGGATTTGAAATTTACCAATCATACCACGAAAAATTTTGCTCACTAAGTTCGAAAGAAATTAATTTGTAGGACTTTTTGTTTTCTGTACTCACGTTCAGATTCCTGAAAATTATTTTCATTAACATATCTGCTCTCGCCCTCTTAAATGCAAGTAGCGGAATTCGTAACGTTTTTTTAAGGCTGTTTATAATACTTAATAGTAATGCTAATGCTGCCAGCGGTTAACATCATGCTATTTTCTACGCTGTATTTTTTTTTGTTTGCAATTTTTGCAAACAAACTGGTCGCACGCCCAGTTGCCGAAATAATAGTAACTATACGTTAACATTTTTTCCCTCATGAACTGGCACTTTTAACAAGAAAATATTATTTTTAACTGTACAAAGATGTCTTTTGTTTTTGCAAGGTGTTTTTCCAATGATTTTTCTAATTGAGAAGGTACAGGAAACATTTAAGCACGACACAAGCTAGCGTTGAAATGTTAAAAAGTATCGAATCTAATGGCAATGCATGTTTGGTTGTCCATCGCAAGGAGTAGTTGGTTTGACGTCTTCAGCCTGGGGTTGCGAATTCCATTTCGATGCGTAACGTAGACATTGCAAACTTAGCTTTATAATTTAGTGAGAGTCTGAAGACTTCACTGTTCTTCGACATTATTCACCAAATTCTCAATTTTATTGGCCTTGGACTTCGAGGGATACCATCCATATGTATGGCCGAAATATGCTGGAACGACACGACACAAAAAAAAACTGAAACGAAAGTGAAATTATATTTTATACTTGACAAGATTGGCACTACAGCACGACAACTACGCACGCCACTCAGTAAGAAAAATATTTTGGAAACATTTAGAATGGGCACATGTTACCTACTGATTGAGAATGTTAACGTAATGCTACGGTTTAAATATTACTTTCATAAGTTAGAAATCCAAAACATTTATACAAGATAAATAATTTTTCTTGTTAGTGTACAAATGCACTACAACAAAGTAACTTACAGCATTTAATTTGACAAGGTTGCACATTCTGTTTTCAATGCAACGCACAGCGCGCTTATCCATAACCCAACAGTTTTCGTAGCGCTGTCAGAAGTGTCTTGTATATGATTGGCTTTTCAACTCCGCACAAACGTCGTGTCGCTCTGTCGTTCCTACGATATCACGGCACTTCAGAGGATTGGTAAACTCTACCGTGGAATTTAAATGTATTGGTCAGAATCGCTCTTCAAGGCATGACATGAGACGAGAGACATCGAGTTAACGTACTGCATCTTGCAGTCTATGAGATCTTTGAAGGTTGGGTAGACAACTGAAAAATTCGCGTTTCCGTTTGGGTACAAGCTGAAGCAACTGTAAATTCGTATCACTTTTTACGTTGACTCTTGGCTAATTTGGCGCCTTTAGAAGGGAGTTTGTCCAAGAATATAGAAGTAGGCATAACTATACGCTGGCCCAACGAAGTCGTGTCACTGTGTTAGCGATCAGCTAACGAGCAGTTGCTGCACTTCTAACTAAATTTTTTGGAAATTAGTTTCCGAAATAGTTCTTTTTTAGTTTACAAAAATTTTGGAAACTTTGCAGAAAATGCTGGGAAATATAGGCCTACACATGTGCACGTGTACTTAAAAATAATTTTTGTATATTTACAAGTAAATTCATGTAAGATTTTACAATTGTTTAAAGTGATATTTTAGGAACTAGTTTCAAAGGATTATATTTCAGTAAATGAACAGAACATTTTGTAACAGTGACAGGCCTCGGAACGTTGTTTTGTTTCATATCGAACAGTCTGCTCATAAAATTTTATCCCGTAGTTGGAAAATTTAGTCCACTTTAGTTATCTGTGGCGTTCTTGTCGGGTGCCTGGACTGCTAAATGTTTTGACATTAGTTGCAAATTTTTTCTTGTAATAACACGAATTTTTTAGTGTGTGTCTGCTTGAATGCACAGACATTCTAGGAAGCTAGCCTACAGGTCAGTGAAACCACGAAATTTTGCCGGTCTCTAAGAATGTGTGGGTTTGTGTACACACGACATTAGCTGATCTTTGGTAGGAGATGGAAACATGCCTTGTGTGACGATCATGCACAAAAACGTATATCAATAACAGGGCAACTGAACAAATTTGTATAAAAATTACTTTAGAACCAACCACGAAATGAGAATCCCAGAGGAATCCGGTCAGTAACTCGAACACTTAATTAACCTCACTCAGAGAAGAAGTGAAGCGGGCATAACTGTAAATTATTTTGACTTGTCTGTACAACTGACCGAATTCGTCTGGAACTCTCGCTCTCTCTTATTTTATTGTGGTTGATTCAGTAACAGTGTTTTCGCCGTAAGTTCAGCTGTCTTGTTATTTCCACACGTTTTTCTGCGCGATTGCCACACAGCGAAGGTTTTTATTATAAAGAAACCATAAACAATGGTTGAAGAGCTGCAAATTACGCATTGTTTTCTAGCTGCAGATTAAACTCCAAGCTATGTGTTTACACCCTCGACGTCTTTCATTAGCATATACTGTGAAAAATATTTTTAAATTTAGCAAACTGATGTATAAGAATGTAAAGAAAGTATAGATATGGTGAAATTGTAATATTTATATTCGAGAAAAAATAGTCACCAGTTTTGTATAGTAACAATGCCAATCGTTATATCTAATTACAAGCTAAAGAGTGGTGAGTGTCACGCACTATGAATGGGCTAAACATTTTCATACTATTTAGGACATTTTACAGTGGTCGTGGCTTCCAGCGGGAGACGGTTTTGGCCAGTAATTATAATTTCATTGGTATAGTAAAATGTTTCATGAAAAGCGATTTAACAGTACGTTGGTACTAAATGACACCACAGACTGTGTTCAAGGTTATACAAGTAAATAAAGTCTAGATTGTTTCTAATTAATAACGTGAATTTTCAATGTCACTTACGCAATAAAAAAATTCGAACTTTTACAAGAAATATCTTGTAAACAAATGTCCATATATCAGTCCAGGCACTTATACAACAAAACGTCGCAGGACATTAAAGTGGTCTAAATTTTTCCAAAAATCTGAACGGGCCCAGCGGGATACATTTTTATTAGCACATTGTTCGATGTAAGACAAAATAACCTTCGACGGCTTGTAACATTTTACAGTACTGTACTTTTAAAAAGAGAAATTCTTGAAATCTGGTTGCCAAAAATATTTTTTTGGTAGGCCTACTTCAATTGTACAAGAATTTATTTGTAAATGTACATAAATATTTGTAAATGTACAGACATATGTGTACATTTAGAAGTCAGTATATCCTGTAACGTTTACTATGTTTTTGTAAACTTACAAAATATTTATTTTTTGTAAACTAGCTTCCAAATAATTTATTTGCAAAAGTATAATTTTTTACTGTGTAGCAACAACTTATGTCTACAAACCCGTACACTGTTAACCTGCAGCCGAGTCTGGCGTCAGATATTAACGCAAGTTTCGCAGGTTGCTTGTAGACAAAGGACGTCACCGGCGATTGAAAAACCCGGCCGATGGGAGGCGGCTAGTCGTGGGAAGGGTCGACCCGTGGCTCCGGCCGATCTGAATAATTTTGTATAAACTGGTAATAGCCGTAATAGCGGCCCTTCGGCGCATCTATGGACGATACCCTTTCTGTCTGCGACGCATCGGATACTGCCGTCTGGGTAACCAGAGAACTCTGTGACGGCCTACGCTGCCCCGGAGTTCCTTGCACTCGCCACAACACGAAGTTTGTTAAGGCCATGAGCCATCCTTTCCCGATAATGATTTTTTAAATCCTAAACGGAAGCAGAAATCGGAAAACTGTTACACAGTTTTGTTGAAAACCGTGTATAGTCTGTTCACTTTAAACTAAGCACTTCCCAGCACTTTTAATATCCAAAAACTGTATATTATTTGGGCCAAATATGTTAAATTTTGAAGTTGGTGAAACGGTTGCAATGAATTTTCTATCCAGGGAAGTTTTCAGGTCAAAGATACTAAATATGATTTCAATATGACTGAAATAAACATTTAAGCAGTGCTGGCTTTATCGCGAACAGTCCATATACTATTTTAACTAACTTTTATACCGAATGGTTTAAGCAAATTATGCAATTAAGGAAATTCTAATGAATGAACTAAGTAGCCAAATCTATAAAACTGCAGTTAAAAACAATTTTTAATAGCTTTAAAGGGGAAGCTCACCGAAATTTTTTTATTGTTTTAATAAAGTTAATATTTCTACGATACATGCTTTGTTGTGACTGTTTTTTTTTAACAGTAATGAACATTTTTTAGCTTTCGTGGATTCTGGTATATTGTATTGTAGAATTTCAAATTTGCATAAAACTGTTTCATGCTAGAAAAAATCGAACTAACGTAAATTAATTAAATAATTCACATTGAAGAATATTGTCACTGGCTGCACCAAGCCATAAAAACAGAATTGGATATTTTTAAAAAAATATATTTAAAACATCTCAGAAAATTTGCAATTTTTTAGTTATTTCTACAAAGATACAAAAAATATTGAATGCTATTTTTATGCATGTCTCGGCGTTGTCCATGACTCTGTTCTTCAGTATGAATTATTTCACTTCTTCAAGTCAGATGGCTCCCTTTTCTGCATCAAACAGTTTTATGCAAATTTGGGCTTTGATGTGCCGTAATACAAAAACTGTGAATGCTAAAAAATTGTCAATGCAGTATAAATTATCAATGATCAAACTATATCTCGTACTAATATAAAAAACTATTAAATAATTAAATTTTTCTGTGACTTCACCCCTTAATGCAGAAAAAATTTTTGTTTGGATATAAACCACTGAAAAATAACTTCCCATAAAGATAACTGGACGACGTTATGTATCACTAGTTTTTGTGTCAATTGTTACATATGTGTACATTATTCTTCGGCGCTGAATCAGTTCTGCATAATTTACTGATCTAATTTTTGTTTGGAGTATGGTAACAAAAATATTGTTACCGGTAAAATACTTCGCCAGTAGGCCTAACCATCATGGTAAAAATAGTTGTAGTTTTTTTTAAGGCGAGACATGTGTTGAAAAAGTATTTCATTTCCTACAAAAATTAAAATTTTTGTGAAAGAATTCTGAAGGAAAAGCTTTTTTTAACAACTTAGGTATATATATTTTTAAGCTTTTATTTGAAGTAAAGCAGGCGTTCGTTTCTGCAGCCTACATTAACTCCAATACATCTTGTACGTAAATAAATCGTTTTACTGAATCTCAAACGCCTCCGTAGTGCAGTCGGTTAGGCGCTGGTCAACGGTAAACCAATGTCCCTACATTTATCAGTCCAGGCACTGCAACAAAACATCGCAGGACAGTAAAGTGGTCTAAATTTTTCCAAATATCTGCATGGGCCCAGTGGGATACAATTTTATTAGCAAATTTTTCGATGTGAGACAAAATAACCTTCGACGGCCTGCCACATTTTACAGTACTTTTACAAAGAGAAATTCTTGAAATCTGGTTGTCAAAAAATATTTTTTGATACTTCTAATGTACAAGAATTTATTTGTAAAGGTACAACTCTTATTTGTAAATGTACATAAATATTTGTAAATGTACAGACATGTGTACATTTACGAGTATATCCTGTAACGTTTACTATGTTTTTGTAAACGTACAAAATTTTTTTTTAACTAGCTTTGGTTTCGAACCTTAACTCGGCCATCAATGTTGTCTTTCCCCTTCACCTCTCTTCACCCTCATCCACTATAGGACCTCGTTGGTAAGGCCCTAAATACACGATCCCAAAACCGTAACAGTTTTCAAACCATTCTCTGTTTCGGTAACCCTATTCTCTACGGTAACAGAAAATGGTTATAAAATATGCTATGTTTTAGGCATCGTGTATTTGGAGCCTAAAGGGTGTAAAGCTCTTCTCACCTCACTTGTTTATGAATTCGATTGCTATAAAAATCGCCAGTAGATCAGCGAACACTTTTCTTGTCAATTTGCTATATGGGAACTTGTTTCTTCTACAAAATAAATTCTCCTGAAATTGGGATTTTTCTTAGATTGTTTTCATAAGATCACAACAAATTTTTACAAATCATCCCTGTCAAAAGTTATCATCCGATGTCGCATAAAATATTTTCTAGCGATTAATGCTATTATGAGGTACTGTGAGTCGGACAGCATATATGGAAAAAAAATATGCATTGAAGTAAAAGGTCATTTTACAAGTTTAGTTTGTAATACTATTTAATATGATAAAATATATAAGAGGATATGATTATACCGTGTGTGATAAAGTTTTAAATTTAATTTTATGACATTCATAAGTACTTTTTTTGAAATTTCAGCGTTGCCAAATTTGTCTCTTGGATACCATTGCATAACAACGCCCATATACACCCAAAACCAAATTTACTATTATACTTCACTAATATCGTATCTCAAAATGCATGTTATATGTGTAAGCACGACAAAACAATACTTGTTTCGTGTGTTGCATGGTACCTGGTGTTGTCAAACCGAACATTTCACCCGAATTGTTACAAAATATATTTTTGGCTGATTAGATTAATTCTGTGTGGACAAGCTGTAATTATTGGTTTAGCCGCATCTTCTTTTAAGAGGCAGTGGGTTCTATACCACTCGCTTTTATTGACGTGAACATATTATAGGCGCAGAAATTTGGGTCGTATTTCTTACAATTTGCGGCTAAGGCGGTGATGAGCGAACGAGGTATCTGTGGGAAAACTTTCTGGCGGTGTTCTTTGCTCAGACACTTTCGTGAGCAGTTTTTTCAGAAATGAACGCATACAAATGTTCTCTTGATGACTGAATGATTGTTGCATAAAGATTTCTTACTTTCAGACGCTAGAACGAAACTGAAGTGTGTTGCTGTTGTTTACGTACTAAACGCGGAGGTTTGTTCTTTTTTACATTCTCGTCTAAATACACATGTCTCTTAATGTTTTATCACTAGGGACCTGAAAAATTCGCGTTTTATTTCCGGTCCAAGCTAGGCTTGAAACATCTGTAAACTCATGTCACTTTCTCAATTGGCTCTATATTTATTTGACACTTCTTGGAGAGCACTGAGCCAATAATATAGAATATAGTAAATACCGACCCAGTTGTGTGGCATCATTGCATCAGTGAGCAACCAATGAGGAGCTGTTGTCTGCTTGAGTACATAGGCCTATATATTCTTGGAGGCTCTTGTCTACAGGTCAGTGAACTCGTGAATATTTCACGTCTCTAGTTATCATCCTAAATTGCTAACACTGTGTTAAGAATTAAGAAATACTAACTTAAATATTTTTGAATTATGACTTACTAGTTTTATATAAAAATGCAAATGTTCGAAGTTATTCTAAGGTATACTTAGAACTCTCAATACAACGATAAAACTAAATTTGCGTCAAATTACACTGTTGTATGGGTTGGATCAGTAGTGACGCGTTATCGCAAAGAAGTAGCTCTGAAAACGTGGCACCATGTGCTTCTGTGATAGTATAATTAATGCCAGATATTAAGTTACGAGTCTTATTTATGCTTCGAAGCGTGTGCTGCAATGGCAGGTAACGTTTTACCCTCTACGTTAAAAGTATAAGCCAATTTTAAACGTTATGAAGTCCGGCCTTGAAAGTTACCATGATAAGCTTGCATAAACTGTACAAAATTATTATTTTTTGGTTATTCCATTAGGCAATGCATATAAACTGGTTGTTAAAACATTTTTCAGTCTAATAGGCCAGTACGAACGATCGGAAATTATGTTTATTAACAGAGTGTTCAACCTTGGCGCTGCGTTAAAGAAAAAAATGTTAGCAGTTCATCAGCTATAAAATGTACAATATGACGGAAGGATGTATACAAAAAAAATTATTTGTAAATATCCAGAACTTGTTTATAAAAGAACGGTAATTTGATGTAATTGTAAATTTACATCCGATTTCTTGCTAGTTTAAGTCATTGCTTGCGGAGTTAAAGAATTTTTTGGTTAGCTAGTTAAAATTCTTTTGTGAAGAACAAATTAATTTTTACAGTGTTTCTACGCCTTACCGAGAAATCACTACGATTTCCTTTGAAAACGACTTTTTTTATTTTAAATTAAAACGATATTGGTATAACTATGAGGAAATCGCAATATTTTTGCAAAATTGTACACTTATTTGTATTATTTTCAACAAGAATCCTTGTACACCACAAATTAGGCTGAATTGTGAAGTGTTTATTTGATGTTTGAATTCATGTTAACAGAATTTTAAGACTGTAAGTAACTGTTCATTTAATGTTAAAGATAACATTTATTTTGCCGTTGCAGAAATTAAACTTTAAATCGCAAATTAAACATTTTCATTTACGAAAAAAATTTTCGTTTATGCCAACGTAAAAAACTACAAAAAAATTTAAAACTTTTTTTTTAACTAACCCGAAAAAAAACTGACTGTTATAGCTCATTATTTTACATCACATAAACTGTAAATTATATGACATTTACTTACACAAAGTATAAAGTGAAAGCTTTATCAATCGCGTTAAAATCATAAACATTTTTGTTTATGCTGCTTTTGACTGTATTATCACAGCAATTTTGTGTAGAATATAAACTAAGCTAAAAATATGATTCTTATTGTAATAGAAATTGTAAAAAAAATTACGCATCAATATGATTTGTTGGGGGAATATTGTTATATTATTTAGTAGGTATGGTAATAACGTTGCAGGCAGTTTTGAAATCCCATACGTTTTTTGAATTTTAAAAAAATAATAAAATTATTATAAGTACACTTATTCATATGCCAGCCAGAAAAGTCAAACGTATCGAAAGTAGCTACATAAAGATTCCAGATTAATCTTTATTTCCAAAAAATGAAACTGTCATTGAAAGTGAAAAATGCTAACTGTAATATGTGATGGCTTCAACCACACGTCACGGATGTGAGTTTGAAGAGAGAGTATTGTTCTAAACGCACTCATATGTCAGTTCGGTGGCCCCAACCAACGAGCTACCGTATTTTACAAAAAGCATTGCGGTCGAAACACAAACGCACGGTGTGACAATAACCTGATCTGATTGAAGCAGTCAAATGAGACACGTGTCGTAACAAAGACCCGCTGCCAATAACCATGAAGCAAAATTTCAGATGTGCATGTCAGGCACAGAAACAAAATGGTGTAAAACTCTTTTTGTGACAAACTCATGGCTTTAGTAATGAGTGGGATCCCTGGTTTCCCGCGAAAATAATTTTGCCCCGCTTTGTTTTAGTGCATTACGTGCACATCTGCAATTCTGCTTCATGATTATTGGCAGTGTGTCTATGTGAAGAGCCGTATATAATTTGTCTGAGTCAATTACAATAAAGTCTCTGCAACACCTCACGGGTGTGATTTGCCGATAGAATCCCAAGGCTCGACAGATTTAAAATATCCAATGACTGACCACGAAGCAGAACTACAGATGCGCACGTAAGGCACTGAAACAAAGTGAGGCAAAATTCTTTTCGCGAAAAACCAAGGACCCTACACTGTAGAAAATTTTTTCCGTCGATTTACGGAATTTCCGGTAAAAAATTCTCCAGATACCTCCGTGAATTCACGGAATCTTAGTTCTTAATCCAATAGAAGTTTCCGTAAAACAGTTTCGTCACACGGAACCGAGCCATATTTACATGTCTATAATGCTACAATTGCATTTCTACAGATTTGCGGATTTACCGGTGATGTTATTAAAATATAACCGTAATATTTGCATCTGTGTAACTTATAAATTTTCGATTTTTTGGTGCAAGTGTCCGCAGCAGACTTACGGACATATTACGTATGATTCCGTACTGTATATTTACTACAGACATTTCCGTATTTTACTTTTACGGACACTATTTCCGTATATTAACGGTATATTTCCGTTATAATTTATCACGGTGTACATGAGAGTATTTCAAGTGATACTGAATGCTGGTGAAATGTTTGGTATGTTACTAAGGAGTACTAAACGACAGTTGTTAAAAACCCCTAAAAAAATTTGGTGGCACTGTTAAAAATAATTTTCGTTGTTTTACGGAGAAGTGCTGGTAAAAAATTCTCCAGAAGTGTCCGTTAATTTACGGAAGGCAACTAGCTCCACTTATGGAAACTCGCATATTTATGTGACTTCTTTAGGAAGCAGGCGCATTTATGCGTTTGGTTATTTATTTAGTTCCTTCTCGTAGTTTTTCATGTGTTTAATTAATGAAACATAATTACTTATAACTGTGTAACAAAATAACGTTTCCATTAGTTAAACAGACGTTTCCGTAAAATTGCCCGTAAATTTACGGAAATTTTTAACAGTGTAGTAAGAAGGTCATGCTCGTGTTGTTCGTATTTCCAGCTACAGTTAATGTTTCATTATCTTAGACGTGCGATTACTAGAGCCACGATTTTATGGCGAAAAGATGTTTGCAACATTTGGTTTCGATGCGTCATGTGCACACCTGCAGCTCTGCTACATCGTCTGTGGTTGGATAATTTTACTCCCACTTGCCTTGGCAAATTATTGACGTACAGACTCGCAATAATCTTATTCTGATTGGTGCAGTCAAATGAGAAACGTGTCTGAACAAAGACACGCTGCCAATAACCTTGAAACAGAACTGCCGATGTGCACGTGAGTCACTGAAACAAAGTGAGGCAAAAATCTTTTCGCGACAAATTCGTGGCCCTAGCGATTACACACTAGAATTTGGACCATGAACTTTTCGCGGAAATAATTTCTCCCCAGTTTGTTTCAGTGTCTTACTTACACGTCTACAATTCTGCTTCGTAACTACTGGCAACATGGCTTTGTGATGTGATATCTCATTTGACTGTGCCAACCAAAATAAGGTTACTACAACATCACACCATAGACTTAATACAGACGTGAAGTGACGTGGCGACTCGTTTGATACGGGCGAACTTCGCCGCTTATTGGTTGCCCGGGGCTGTTGATACCAGTCCCGTGTCTGTTTGATTCCTACATGTTGCATCATCAGTAGAGACACTGGAAAATCGCGGGAGTAGTTGACTATTTGCTAGGCTCCAACATACTATACATAACACTGAATGTTTCGTATCGACATTGGCTATGGTTAGGTCCACGATTTTGTCGCGAAAAGATTTTTGCCCCACTTTGTTTCAGTGACTCTTGTGCACATCGGCAGTTCTGTTTCAAGGTTATTGGCAGCGTGTCTATGTTCAGACACGTTTCTCATTTTACTGCACCAATCAGAATAAGATTATTGTGAGTCTGTACGTCAATAATTTGCCAAGGCAAGTGGGAGTAAAATCATCCAACCACAGACGACGTAGCAGAGCTGCAGGTGTGCACATGACGCATCGAAACCAAATGTTGCAAATATCTTTTCACCATAAAATCGTGGCTCTAGCTATGGTTTATTTGAAGCATTGTTTCTCTCTTCAACAGGCCCAGTTAGAACTGTACAGCTTGAACACACAGCGTGTGTGATTTGTCCCAATACTGTTCACACGTGTCACTGTTAATATAATACAGTTTATCGGAGACTATTTTAAACATTTTCGCGATTTTCCATTGCCTCTAATCATCAGATTTCCTATTGGCATGTCTGTGGGCCAGCAGGGCAGCCGCATTACGCTGATTGGCGGCAGGCGTTTCCGCCATGTTGCTGGCCAGCAAAGCCATTTTGCTTGCGTGTGTGAATGAGTTTGTCAGCCTACCGGCCGTTTCACTTCTGTATTACCAAATATTCTGTGATCACACGTATGCTCAAATCTCAAGTCCGTTGAATTTAAGATATTTTGTTATAACTAATTTGTTATGTTGCAGGCTTGTCGATAGGCCTGTCTAAACAGTGAAGTACCCATATTAATGCATATTCTCAGGTGTTGCAAATAAGTAATAGTTTCATCAATTGCGTACTTAAGCTAGCTTAATGTTTGATTCATTATCCCAGTCAGTGAGCTGTAGGCTTAGTTTATCATGATCTAAATATCAACCTTCCGTAATCATAACACACAGAAGAAAGGTTTACGAATGAATTACACAAGAGAAACTTAGAGGTACAGTATGCTGGGCTTTTTTTTTTTGTGGTATAGTACCGGCCATGAATATTCTTCTAATGCATCATGACTAGAGACATGGAACATTCGCGGGTTCACTGACGTGCAGGCTAGCTTCCAAGAATATATGTATACTCAAGCTGACAACAGCTATTCGTTGGTTGCCCGCTGGCAGTGAAATGGGCCTGCATTTAATTGCACTGTTATTGTTGGCTGATCGACTTCAAGGTGATTGTCAAATAAGTGAAAGGCAAATTGTGAAAGTAGCATGAACTTACAGCTGATTGATCTCTAGCCTGTGTCTGAAAAAAAAAAAAAGCGAACAGGTGTCTAGTCATGACTCGTAGGGACCCATGATTTTCGCGAAAACATTTTCGCACCGCTTTGCTTCAGGACCAATTGCACACACCTGTAACTCAGCTCCGTGGTCATTGATTGGGTGTTTTTAACTGTCAGCGTCTTGGGGTTCAACCCGCTAATCACAGACGTGTGGTGTCGTAGTAACCGTGTTCTGATTGGCACAGTCAAATAAGTGACACCTCTACACGAAGACATTTTCAATAACTAGGGCCACGATTTTGTCGCGAAAATATTTTCCCCCCACTTTGTTTCAGTGTCTCTCGTGCACATCGGCAGGTCTGCTTCATGATTACTGGCAGCGTGTCTTTGTTCATACACGTTACGCATTTGACTGCACCAATCAGAATAAGATTATTGTGACTCCGTACGTCTGTAATTTGCCAAGGCGAGTGAGAGTAAAATCATCCAATCACAGACGATGTAACGGAGCTGCAGATGTGCACATGACACATTGAAGCCAAATGTTGCAAAAAAATTTTCGCCATAAAATCGTGGCTCTATTATTAACCACGAAGCAGTTCTGCAGATGTGCACACAAAGAGACAATCCTAATCACGAGCGTGTAATGAGTGATTCAGGCTGAAGTGTGGATTAGTATTGATAGATTACGAAAATGCCAAAACTCTGCTTTTCAATTTGTCATAATTGTAATGTAATGGGAGTAAGACTACCTTGAAATTCGATAACTATATGTTTAATTGCTTTAACACTTTTTAGAATGTCATCGGTTAGTTTTAAGTAATATATCACTTAACATTTAAAGCAAATAAATGTATTAGTTCATTTTTAGGAGTACATTACTCCCACTGTTATTCTCTCAACAAACAAATTAAATAATATTTGGACCTACTTTTTTGTAATCTATCATGTCGCAAAATAAATACACTCCGTTCTGACTAATACTGTATAATACATTGGAACTGCAGAGGTTAACATGTTTACATTTGCGTAGCCAAGGTGTGGCTAATATAACGGTCCTCGAAGCTTTGATTATCCGCGTTTATTACGCGTGTAAGTTAAAACTTCTTAGTGATTTCTGGTTAAAAAAAAAAATGTTTGCCAAACTTGTTTCGGTGTCTTGCGTGTGCAACTGTAGCTGTGCTTCGTGGTCATTGGCAGCTTATATTTGTTCAGGGGCGTCGCTCATTTGACTGTGCCAATCAAAACAAGATTACTGCGTGATCTTTGAAGGATTTTTTGCAGTGGGTTCGTATTATGCACATAACATATGATCTTTGACAGAACTGTGCAATGGGAGTGCAAGACTGGATTAATTTTTTTGGACATATGCCATTGCGAAATAAATGACTGTCAAGAGAAAACTAAAAATAAGACAAAAAAAAAACATAAATAAGCAGAGTATGCTTTAGTCATCAGGATACATACACAACACGAAATTCCAAAACTGGAATCTGAACCAAATTCCAACTCTGCTTATTTATGTTTTCTTGTCTTATTTTTAGTTTTCTCTTGACAGTCATTTATTTCGCAATGGCGTATGTCCAAACAAATAAATCCAGTCATGAACATAACAGTTTTTTTTGACATAGGCCATTGCGGGTGAATGTTGCCGGGTTGCAGAAAACCACACAGTAAAAAAAAATTAAGTGTGAAAGCTGTAGCTTACTGGCTTTTCTTCCTCTTTTATTTATTTTTTGTTTTATTGTGCGGTTTTCTGCAACACGTAAACATTCGCCCGCAATTTAATATGTCAAAAAAACTGCTATGTTCAAGATTACTGCGTCACCACCACACATCTGTGATTTGCAAATAGAATCCCAAGTCGCTGAGAGTTATAAACATCCCAGCACAAATCATGAAGCAAAGCTGCAGATGCACTCGTAAGGTTAAATTATTTTAATAATAATCAATGGCTATAAGTACTGAGAAATGTATGCGGGTGGTGCGGTGTAGAAGGGGTTATTGGGGGCGTATATCATCATCGGTGGTAGCCGGTGCCCCTTGATGTTCGCCGGTGGCGCGTGGACCCAACCTGGCGGGAGGCGGGCCCGTCCCAGCGGGAAGCCTGCTACCTCTCACTACCGGTCCGTCACACCCTTCTTCGCTTCTCTCTTCTCCTAGGTGGTCCGAGGTAAAACGCGAGCGCTTTTGAAGACAATCAATCGTCTCTAGAATAATAATTAATACTAGAGCAACGATTTTATGGTGAAATATTTCTGCATCAATAGGTTTCAATGTCTTCTGTGCACATCTGCATATCTGCTTCACAGTCAATGATTGGTAGAGACATGAACTTTTCGCGAAAAGAAATTTGCCTCACTTTGTGTCAGTGACTTGTGTGCACGTATGCAGACTTGCTTCACGGTCAGAGATTGGATGTTTTGACATTCGTGTGTCGTGGGGTTTTACACGCAAATCACAGACGTGTGGTGTTACAGTAACCTTATTGTGATTGGTACAGTCAAATGAGAAACGTCAC
>PNEQ01004083.1:0-58309 GCA_003012365.1 Medauroidea extradentata
ACGGGCGTGAGGAACGCCATAAGATTCCTCTGCGCAACAACCAATCAGACGTCGAGTGGGGTGATCATGTAAGTAACGCCACGGCCGTCGGCCACGCGGCCCTGCGAGAGAAGAATCTACCGACTGAGTGCCCGTTCTCCAATAACGGGCTGGCGCACCGGGCAATTCACTATCTAATCACCAACCCCCGCTCGCGTCAGTTGGTGCTTCTGCATTGACGTCCACTATCTCTATTTCTTCACGTAACGAAAACCGTCACCATTTCTCAGCATCCAATCGGCACTCAGTTCACTTGGAGGCGCGAGAATTCTGACCACACTAGATCTCTTCAGCAGATACTGTCAGGTTCCCATCAAGAAATCAGACGGACACGAGACTGCATTCACCGCCCCAGATGGACGGTGCTTCCAGTTCTGCACTATGCTAATCGGGCTCAAGTGAGCGGCAGCGACCTTCGAGGACATGATGATCCGCATACCAGGCGGCATCACATGCGAATTCGCAATGGCCTATCTTTACGATGTTGTTATCTGGTCCCAAACCTGGGATGAACACATCTACCACCTAGTGATAGCTTTTGAGCGACTGTCAATTAACGGATTCGCCTGTGCCTATCATAAATGCAGCATCGGTAAGGCAAACATCAAATACCTAGGCCACATAGTTGACGATGCTGGAAGTCAGCCGAGCGAAAAGCACCAGCACCTCATCTGGGACACTCGCCCCCACGCACACACAAGCAGTTATGCAAGTTTTTTTGTTTAATCAACCTGTTGCACCAGTTAATTCTGGACTTCATCATGGCCCCACTCACAGACATGCTGTCCGTCAATCGGAATTTCAAATGGTCAACCACAACACAGCAGGCATTCAAGGAGATCAAGCACTGGTTCGGACAGAGCGATTGCTTGCTCGAGTGGATCAATCCTGGTACTTCTACCTACAAACTGATGCATGTTTAGAAAGCTCAGCACTGTCTTGTTTCAGTACGATGAACATGGCAAAAAAACATGACATCGAATACGCGAACGCCAAGATTGGCCCTCGAGAGCGCAAGTATGATGTGAACAAGTGGGAATGCCTGGCAATCACATGAGTCATCAGACACTACCAGCAATACGTGGAGTATCAGCTTTTCACACACCAGACTGACAATTGCTGCCTAGTGTGGCTCCACAACATGCAGGAGGTGTGCAGCAAGTTTACCTGCTGGTCGATGTTCCCCAGTACTGATAATCAGCTAGCCGATGCGCTGTCACATGTTCTAAGCGACACCATCGCCCTCGACAAAGATGAGTAGGAGAATGTACTGCAACCCAAACCGAACACGTCACTCCAATAAATAACCGCCACACAACCTCCACCTCAAGATTCAAGCCAGACAGCCGATCTAGTGTACCGTTCAGTGCATGATGCACAGGAGCAGTGCCAGGAAATTGCAGAGATGCCAGGCTTTGTCGTGACCAGTTCATCACTAATTGGCGTTCGATAGACAGGTGCATGTTACAGCAGGTGGCAGACAGTGAAGACCCCTGGCACATCTATGTTCCACCTGCAGCGGTACGACAGGTGATACAGTACCACCATGATCTCTACTTGGCTGGACACCCCGGCACCAAGCAGACCAGCCGCAGCATTAAAGACACCTACACCTGGAAAGGCCTGACCCATCAAGTGTGCAAGTATGTCAAATCTTGTACCAAGTGCAACAAATACAAGAACTGGCACTCAAATTGCGCTGTGCAGCAATAACCCTATTTACCTACAGAGCCTTTAGTGTCATTTTTATCGATCTGATGGCCCCGTACATAAGTGCGGCAAGAGGAAAAACATTTCTGCTGGTTGTGACGGATCTGTTCAGTTGTTGTGTGGAGGCATAAACCCTCGTATCCTCATGCACCAATAACATAGCTAAGTTGCTTATCAGAGTTTTTTCCCCACTGGAGAGAGATTCCTCAAGACCATGCTGACTGATTACAGTCTACAGTTCACTGGGAGAAAGTGGTGGGAGTACTGCACAGTGCGGCGGGTCCAATACCACACCAGGGACCAGTTTAGTCCCTAGAGCCAACCCGACAGAACGGCAGAGCTCCTCCATGGCTGCAACTTGTCCCAACCCAGGGGTCACGAACCCCGCAGGGCAGTGAGTAGGGAAGCCCCAGGTGCAAAGAGACCTGAGAGGATACAGGAAGTGCAGGAACACCAACAACAGAACATGCATAAATTGCTCTCCCAGACCGAAAGCAGACAAGGCAAGTTGAAGATAGGGACAGCTGTGTACATCATGCAACACCCACAATCCAAAACAGGAGAGATCTTCTGCGCCGGCCTTGCAAAACGCTAGTGCGGCCCACACAGAGTGGTGGAACGAGTCGGACAGACATTGTATGCCATCCAGATAACACCGTGGTGGCGAATCAAAGACTATAAGAATGATCTGAGGCGAGCAGAAGGGAGCATCACAGCACCGGCCAACGGAAAACCCGATGCTGCTAACCAGCCTGTCACGTGCAGCACCGCCAATGTCAGCATCCACCACAATCAATTCGAAGCCGCCAATTGGACTGTCACCTGTGATGTCACCAAAGTCATCAACTACCACATACACATCACCCAACGGAACAAACCCGACACTGCTAACCAGCCTAGCACCTGCGGCACTGCCAATATCATCGATCATCACACACACATCTACACACAATATGGAAGATCGCACACAGCTAACAAACGTAGCGCTGGCGGCGCAGTCGACGACAACTCTCAGCACGCCACCTCAACACATCACAAGAGCGTACTCCCCACCTAATGACAACACCCTACCAGTGGCACTACGAGCAACAAACACAATGGCAGAGCCACCAACTCCAGGTGCATCACACACAATGGCGACACCTCCACCACCTGAGTCATCACTCGCAGCCACACGCCTGCTGCCACTTATAAGGTCACCACTCGCGACAGATCAGAACTTAGTTGGCCACAGCCACCCACACTAGAAGAGTCAGCCACCACCTTCCCTCTCGAGACATTTAGGGAGGTACTGCGCTGTCTCCAAACACTGAACAACAGCCTGGGGGCGCCGCCCCAACGGCGCCATCGCCCACCAGCCAGATTCAGAGAGGACGCGAGTCCGACGAGGCTCAGCAATCATTATGGTCGACCACAGCGAGAGCATCGTCTACCAGACAGGTATCATCAAGTGGCACAGACACCCATCAAACCCAGCAAGGTAAGCGTCCACTACTCGAACCGCAACCACACCTTGGAATAGTAATCCACCACGATTTCGACCCTACTAACAGTGGCGGTCGTGACAATTGACCTACAAGGAGGGGGGTATTTGACGTGGCATACAGCCTCGTTTGCAGCTCTCTCAATATCACAGTGTAGTGCAAGGTACAGTGCAGTGAAACTAGCCACCCAGGCAGGGTAAAGCAGATCAGTGCAGTAGTATAGAGTTGTCAGGGTAACCAGGTTCAGTGTAGCATGGCAACCAACCTGACCGACGCACATTAACCACGTGTGAGCAGGTAGTAATGTTTTTCAGTGCACAAATTGTGCAATTTGTAAAAGGGGAAATGTGTTCAAATGGTCTATTTAGCAAATAAATGAACATCTATATATAGATAACCAGAGGTGCAGTCTCAACACATAATTAATCACGTCACCACGTGTTCACAACTGTGCAATTAGGCAATTACAAAGACACAGATATTTTGAATAAAGATATATTTTTCAATTTCAATAAATAAAGACTTCAGCAGCAACAACAAATTGTGAAATTCATTGTTTGATGTAAACAAATTTACTGCACGAGACTGGGTGCTAACAGGAGGTTTGTCTTCCCTCTCGGCACCATTATCTCCTCAGTAAGAGCTTGGCAGGCGTAGGATGTGCATGTGTGTCGCATCGCAGGGGGCTTCAACATTTTGTCTCAAGCACTTTACTGCAATAGTCATCTTGTAGCACCAGAACCTTTGCATACTTTCACCTCCGCGATTGTCATCCACTGTGGTCCCCTCATGGCACTCGCCTATCTAACAATGTATTTTGCTTGACCCCCTTGTGGTTTGGCTGTAGTTCGTCAAGTTACCGAGAATGTCGTACTTTTTGGCGCTGTTTTCCGGGCGGTCGGACTCAAACTCCGTCTACTTTTTTTCCATTGTTCAATTTATAAAATAAATAAAGGTTGTTGGAGCGTTTTCTTAAATTTGTGAGCGAAGAAAGTATTTCATAAATTGATAAAAAATACGTTTTGATAAATTGTTTATCTTAGCGGAAAGGAAGTGGGCGGAGTTTAGTCCGACCGCCCTAACATCAGCGCCAATAAAACACAATATTCTCGGTAACTTGGTGAACTACAGCCAAACAACAAATGGGGTTAAATATCCAGGCGAGTGTCCAGACCTGTTCTTCTACGGCCGTGATGATGACATAAACAAACCTAATACTTGAGTGCTAAAATCGCTTATGGGTGCAAACTGACAAATCAAAGAGGTTTACTGAATTTTAAGTTAAATAAAGTTGATAATCTAAATCTCGAAATTGGTTAATTTTCACTTTAAATTAAATTAAAAATACTTATGTCATTTCCAAGCCTTTTAAAAATTAATTTTACTACAGTTTCGTAAATTTCTACTTATGCGATTGCAGAGAACCTAGCGGCAGAAGTATTCCTGTGCCAAACTCTCCCGTAAGAAAGAATATTATTTTCTAACCTGAAGTATTGGTAAACACAGTGATGTAGGGGGATGTCCCAACTTCTGCAATTATGGTTAAAGTGCATTTGTAATGATGGTGTTTAAAACGAAAACGTTCAACCATTTGTTTCATTACTTTTGTTTATATTTGTAATGTTATTCGTAGTTGCTAATCCGATGTGAATTTTCCGTCTGCTTTGTGAAGTGTTGTTTCATTTATGCAAGTAATATATATATATATTTTTTCAAAGTTTCACTAGTAAAGCTAATCATTCAAGAAATTTAAACACTTAACCTAATGGACAATACTTTTGCATCAGCAGGCCACGTGACCTTTGCAGTTTGCAACGTCCTTGAATTAATCAAAAACTGATAAGATGCTTTTTTGTAAGTGCATGTGTTTGTGCGGAAACATGGTCAATTACAACTAAAATGCTAAAGCTAAACTGACTGCAATAGCATACAATTTTTTAATCTTTCGTTGATGTTTAAATTGCTGCAAAAAAAAAAAAAGATCCGGCAGTCACCTTGTACATGAGGTTGGTAGGTATTTGTTCTACGCATGTCTGGTAGCACATTTGCCAAATGTAAATACCTACTCCAGGAATGTATTTGCTTTGATTAGGGAAATATACTCCTCTACTAGATCAGTCTTCTTCTGTATTTTGCCTTATTATTTGCCTGCAAAATGCTAAACTGACATAATATTGGAGACGAGTATAAATGTGTATTTACTCTTACTAAGCCATGTATAGTCACATTATGTTTTGTGGCATGAAAAATTTCTCATCAAACAGAAAATTATGTGTTGAAAACAGTAATTGCTAAATATGATCCTGTGTTGCCATATTTAATAGACTAACTTCTGTTTTGTAATTTCAATTCACGCTGTGTCTTATACAGTGTATTTCCATCCTTACTTTTCTACTTTACTTTCATGCCCTTTTTTCTTCCTACCTTCATTTCCTTTTGTACACTTACAGCTCCTCCTTTTTGGCTAGTCAGTAGAGTTTTGTTCGGTGGTTTAGTAATTGTTCACTTTTGTTGCAGACGTCAAATTCATAAGGTATGTAGGTAGCTGACTTGTGCTTGTCTTGACTAGGGTTGGTTATTTCGTTGACCTTTGCAAGCAAAGTCCATCAATTGTAGTGCTCTTTTGTAATTTTCTTACTTAGTAATTTTTGTCAAAATTCTGCTCTTGATGCCTTGTCTTGAAGCTATCTATATTTGGTTTAACCATTTTGCTTAGGTTAATTATTTTCTTTACTTAAAAAAAGGTCACTTGAGGAATTTCACATTTTATATTAAGTTCAAGGTGACTAGATACAGAGTAACTATTTATATTTTGCACACATTAGAATGGCATTTATAAGTTTTTTAATTTTTAAAATATTTTTGTAATTGAATAGCTACAACTGATGTAAGCAAAGAATTAAATTGTCGATCACTGCTATGCATTTCATGTTATCCCCTACATCTTCCCTCGGTACACTAATTGCGAATCCAGGCGAACGTCAGAGTTTTCAGTTGTGCACAGTTAGAAAAAAATGTAATATTTCAATATGTATTTGCAAAGTAAAAATGAGCAGAATATTCAATACCAATAAACTGTTATCAAATAGTAAAATAGAACACATACGTTCTTTTTTTTTTATTTCACAATACCATTTGCAGCATTTTCAAATAATACCGTACTTAGTTTAATGTACTTAACCTGTAAACTCATCAACATTTTTGGTATCACAAAGTAGAATGGATGGGTTTAATTTTACTATTTAATACCAATATACTGGTACTGAATTGTACATTTAAACCTGTATGCTCTTTTACATATTGTGATACTAGTTTCAAATAATACATTTCCAAGTTAAACCTATACACCAGACAATGCCAAAAAAATTGATTAAAAATAAATTATTTATTTACAGTGCATGTTTGCCACAGTACATAAGTGTTAGGCAGCAAAACAAAGCATCTTTGTTTTATTCTACAAGAAAAATTTAACATGATGTGATTTACATAAATGCATCATTACATATTACATCAGCATTGCAAATCAATCTATTCTTCATGAAACCACCTTTGCTTTGGCAGTATCTACATAATGTTGTAGCTAGGAAAAGCAGCACACATTGTAATTGAACCAAATCAATCACCTTATAGTACCACCAACCACCATTCTGCCTATTCATTTTATTTTAATTGTTTTAGAGACATTCCAATACCAGATGCTGCACAGGGAGTTTGTTAAACAACTTGCAAGCAGTGTATGAAGGATCTTTTTGCTGTAAGGTCAATTTGACAAGAGGTATGTGTAAAAGGTTTTTGCTTCTATTGTTAGGTAGGCGCAGCTCGTGGATTTTGACGTAGGTATGGCTGCATACGAGGAGGAACGCTTATGCCTAAATTAAAGAAGGGAGGGTCCTCCCCCAGAGAAATTTGGATTTAAAGATGCAAAATGGTACTATTTTAGCAGTTCTCTTTTCTGAACATTAGATATACTTTCGGTAGATTTATTAAAAATTTTTTAAAGAAACATTCTTTTAAGGTGCCTCCCTAGTCCCTAGTAGAGGAAATCAAGTAATGTTTCAAGCAATTACCGCTATTCCATTTTCTCATACATTTTAAAACATTTCAAGGTATTAATTTTTTTCGACCAAAATTCACAAAATCCGCAAAAATAATTTTAAACAAATTTAACATGCCTTTGGATTACTGAAATTTCTTGAATA
The DNA here is from genome assembly GCA_003012365.1 of Medauroidea extradentata. Lineage (NCBI taxonomy): Eukaryota > Metazoa > Arthropoda > Insecta > Phasmatodea > Phasmatidae > Medauroidea > Medauroidea extradentata. The sequence continues at coordinate 7,433 of PNEQ01004083.1, forward strand.
TGAAATTCACAAAATCCAGAAACATAATTATAATAAATGTAACATACTTTTGGATTACTGTGTTGAGCACATGAAGCAGCAAGTAGATGGAGGAAAACGAGAGTAGCTACGCGGAAAGTTACGCCAAGTCGAAATTACATCAGTGTGTGCTGTCCAGACATCGGATTGACATCATAGCACAGTTGTTTTTAAGGTTCACAAATCACAATGTTTCACATTTAATAAAACTGCACAGTTCATTTAATGCACTATAGTTTGTGTTTTTTTTTTTTTTTTACACTTTTAACTTTACTACATCTCACTGTATTTGGGAAAATTAAAATATTAAGTCAAAAACATGTTTCAACTAAATGGACACTTAAGGGCATGTTCCCGAGTTTTTTTCAGACTGATGCCAATAACTCAAATATTTTTTAACCAAAAGTTTTGAAAAAATTTGAGTCAATGTGCAATCACACGATGCACAATACTGTGGACACGTTTTTTTAAAATAATGTACCATTCACCAGCAAAAAAATAATTTCCTTCATTTTTGCTTATTTTCACGACCAAAAACGTACTTTGGGTAATGAAATCTAAAAAACCGTTCAGTATAATTCTACAAAAAAATCACCTACAAATTATAACATATAAGTGTCAAAACTGTGCAGCAAAATTTTGATATGAGTATTAGGTAGCAATAAAAAAAATATTTTCGAAATCACTGCAAAACTCTGTAACAAGGCCTTAACTAATGTGTGGATACACGTTACTTGTACTTGAAGTTCATTCGTCTTTCTTTTCTTAGAATAAATTTCGCAATAACTTGTTACACAGTGCTCACTTTATCGTGAACGGCCTATATAGGGTAAGGGCCATACGCAAGGAGGAAGGTTAGAGACTTTAAACAACAACCTTTATAAACATAAATAAAGGTATTTATACGTAATTAAAACATAACGAAATGAAAGATAATAACTCGTAATACCTTAAATATTAAAAGCCGCCTAAATATCTCAATCAATTCAGTGAAATAATAGATATAGAATGGTAAATTCTAATGGTAATGCCCCTTATTACGAAATACTTGCATATACGGAGGGTACATTTGTTTATGGCTTTCTGTCTCGTTTACTGCGGAATCATAAATAGGACAAATTTGGAAGGTATCTAAAAAGGACTTCCAGTAAAAAAAAAAAAAACCCTTTGTATTTGATAAATTGTTATGGTGGTGGTTAGACAAAAAATAAAGTTTTAAAATTTTCGTCTATGAGTTTATTTAACTTCTCTGCCATTTGGTTCGGTAAAGTGCAAGGCTATAAAGTAAGTTCTTTAAAAATGAGTTAACAATGTGCCTTCTGTTTTACTTATTATTTTTATGTTGATATTAATTTATTGTTTAGTATGAAGTATGTTATAATTTGTGTGAATTAATATGCTGCAAAAAATGTTTACTGTAACGCCTAGGCGTGAAGGAGCTACATCTAAAACTTATCATTACGCCTTGAGAAAACTGTTGCGATTTGAAGTGATTTTATGGCAGAATATTACAAATAAACTATTCTTTTTGGCGTAATAGGTTTAAAAATTCCATACATGTAGAAACATGCTACTTTAGACCAGTTTTTTTTTTTTTTTTTTTTTTTTTTTTTTTTTTTTTTTTTTTTTTTTTAAGTGTTTTAGCTGAGTTTTGAGTGAAAATGTCTAATTAACTAAGTCAAGTACGCAAAATATTAAAAGTTTGTAGGAAGCGCTATGGTGCATAGGACAGGTCATGAAATTTGGTACAATTTACTGCAGTGATGTCGCGAAATGAGCGAGTTGCATGACAAGTTGCATCTGTTATTAGTGCAGTGTAGCGTGCGGGTCTTGCGAGCCTGGCTGGTTTGCTAGCAGCCCGAAAGTACGCCATTTATCAGACATCACGCCCCCCCCCCCCTACTTCATGGGTTCGCCAGATACGGGCTACTCGCATTACAGTCCTACCTAGTTCAGACAGACCGGCCGAATCATTTATGTGAACCAGGAACAACAGAGGTCCAAGAATTGAACCTTAGGGAACACCATGTCGTATCTTACACTGTTTTGAATATACAATATTTGAGTCTTCCATAATGCAATGTCTATTTGATAGGTACGAGTATTTGAGTTTATTAGTTCTTCATCATACACCATAAAATTGTAGTTTTTGAAGAAGTGGCTCGTGATTGACACAGTCAAAGGCTTTGGTAAGGTCACAAAAAAATTCAGATTTAAGGCAGTTTTTTGTCGAGTGCATTCAAGACATTTGTGTTGAGCTGATATATTGCATTATTGGTAGAAGATTTTTTCTGAAATCATACTGGTGTTTTGAGAAAAAGTTAAATTGTTCAAAATGAGTTAATGGTCACAACATAAAACCCAATACGATAGAGTTAAAACAACCAAACAGTATTTCTAACTTAACACTTCACTAATTTCTGTTTCACGTAGCAACAAATATTTTTCTTTCATTCTGTATCATTGTTTCAGCAATCTAGTGCTCGTATTAGAGTTACGATGAGTTGTAGTGCCACATATTCATTTACATTGTAGCTTTTTAACCTAACAAAGCAGTTGTCCAAGTTAGCACACAGATATTTTTGATTTTTTAAAGTAACCTAAATTAACTTTCACAGCATAATTGTTTCTACAAGGTTTTTACCCAGCCTAAAGTACCTGAAGTAACTTTCGTTAATACTGCAGCAAAAGATTGTTTTTTTTTTTTTCTTCTTTTCCCCACTGTCCTTATGTAATGGTGACTGCAATCTCAACCAATATTGTCTTATATTTTTTGTTTACATCCTAGTTATCGAATAGTATAGGCTAAATGAATTTTTTTTTGTGTGATGTAGAAATGTGTTGGAACGTGAAGTTGTAGTGAATTGGAACTCTTAGGGGCCTATAGGTACACTTTTCTAGAATGCTCCCTTTACTACATTTTGTAAAATTTTATTTTCCCACTGCTCAGCAGACGTATGCCACATTAGTACAATATGTTATGTTATTTTAGAACCTTTGAAATGGTCTCACACAACTGAGAACCTTTAACATTTAATTTTTTGTTTTCTGTACTACGTGTAAAATGTTTACACGGTTCAACAAGAATGTTTAAGGGGGATCAGTATCCACCATGTTCGAATAACGGAATTTCTACATTTTATTAGGCCTACAAATTTTCTATAATGTTTTATGCTTCGACAAGGAAGAGGGAATAGTTTCTTACATAGTATATAATCGGCATTGCTAGACTCTTAGTTCTAAGGATTTTAAAACAACTGAAGTTTACCTTGTGTAATAAGTGAAGAACAGTTTTTCTACAAAATGACATTGCAAAACAAAATCCAATTTACTTCACATTACATTGATTTGGCATCACTAGGCCTATAGTCTGTCCCACGAAAGAATTCTATTTTAGGACAGTTTTCAAGGTTATCATGTGTACCAATTTCTGCATGAAATTACTTTTAATTTTGATAATTTGCACACTTTGAGACCCAGTTAAGTTTGTTTGTGCAAAAGTCACTTAAGGCAGAGGAAGACACTGCTTATTTCATGGAAAAAAACTCAAAAAATAAATGCCAACGCAACTGTCAAAAAGTGGAATTCTTTTATGAGACAGACTATAACTGTGATGGGATATGCTCAAATTTAACATGGCTGCATCCTCACAACCTCACAACCCAGGCTGCAAATAACAAATTAATTTTCTGATAACAGAAAAGGTTTGATGTTGGATTTTTTCACCTTGTTTAAAGGAGCTTTGCATTACTACTTTATATTTGTAGGCAAGTGGTCTGTGTTAACAGTAGTTCTATTCACTTATGACAATGGCTCTGTAAGCTTGGGCCTGAGGCAGACATCTGCCTTCCCTACTACAGCTTGAATATTTCATTCATATGCACTTTAATTCATGTTTTAATCTTCAATGTATTCCAGTGACGGCCCGTCGGTACGAAAGTCAGTGAAGCTGCGGAGTTTTGATAAAGGTACACTGATCTCCCGCTCCCTCTAAAGATGAAGTCAGTGGTTCTCTCCAGAAAAATTTCGAATTCTGGGTGCAAAATTATGCTATTTAAGCAGTTTCTGTAACTAATCATAACATATATGGCCGGTATAAATGTAAATAATTTTTATGAAAAAATTTGATTGAGCGAAGAATTTAACGAAGATACCTTTATCAAACCAGGAGACTTGGCCACTCAAAATCAGTAATATTTAATACCAGAAATATCATTAATTACATTACAATCCACAATAATATAAAATATTATATCCATTAAATAAATAAATATTGAATAGGTATAGTATCGGAAGGCTTCTGGAAGGATGCCTGTTGTTATCGGCACACCCTCAAGGATGACAGGAATAAGGAGCTATGATGGAGAAGCGACAGAATAAAAAATACATGGAAAATAGAAGAACCCAAGAAAACCTGCCAGCTAATTACAAGGTCCACCAAGTTTCCAACATTTGAAAGGTCAAGGACCGTCCAGCTGGGGGGTGAGAGCAGAGTGGTTCAACCACTCGGATGCCGTGGCCTACGTAAGTAAATACAGTATTTAAAACTATTAAGAGCTCATTTATCACCAGTTAGTGTTTGTCCCACACTAAACGTTCAGTACTTAAATATTACATAAAACATGAGAAATTATATTCATCAAAGCCAAAATTAAATTCTATGAGACTGTTTTGAAAACTCGTCTAGAATTTTTTGTCCTATGTAGCCGTAATAGATATGTATGTCTCATCGTTGGACTGAAAGTGAATGTTTATACGTTAGCGTCACCTAAACACATCCTAAACCTAATTGTAATAAAGCTGTAGAAACAAAATCTAAACACCTGTTTTACACATGAATGTTTGTGTCATACTTCAGCGATTTTCACATGCAGAGGAAAACCATCACCAACATTGATTAAAACTATCTACAAGGTATACCTAATTAAAATGAGCAGGTCACTCACTTAATGTTTATAAGTAAGGCAGATACAATTTTCCTTCAATGCAGCAAAATTTCAGTGATCATGTCCTTTCACCGATAAAAAGCAATTTTTCTAAAAATTCATGTTTTCGTAACTAAAACCACTGACAGGTCGATATATCACGACATGTGGTGTGAACATGACATGTTTGGTCAACATGGCCAGTTTACTGGCTAGCAAGAGTACATTGTTTCCTGTTGTTCGGCTGGGCTTCGACCTCTTAGCACCCCTTGGAGCAAAGGTCCTACCTTGACACAGAATGGTCACAGATGTCTCAGCGCTTCAACATCAAGGGAATTGTGTACAGTTTAGAACCACAGTTTTCATCAAAAACAGTCTATAGTACCCTGTTTTCACTTCTTAATTCTGCGCTACAGGCTCAAAGCTAAAAACGTGTTAATGGTTCTGTTACCTGCGTATTTTGGAGGCGCTCGTCCCTCAATGCAACACCAGCATAACAAACAACATTTCTGTTTCGAAAGTTATGAAAGACAGGAAGAAAGTTGATCACACAGAAAATTGTTAATATAAACAAATAATTTGACAAACTTTAGGTGAAGCAGTACGTAAAATGTGTCCATTGAGAACCTTCACTGTACATCATAATTTATAACAAATGTACTCAAATGTGTTAGTATGTATTTATGTATTGTAATTAGCTTGGTACTGTAGCACATGTAACAAGAAAGTAGGACAGTATGATATGAGACAGAAAGGGAGATAATAAGCACCTGAGTGTTCAAGGAGCGTTCCCTTCTGGCACCCATGAGAGTCGCATAGTTGCAGAACTTGATGGGGTAGCACATGGCACTTGGCAGTGTTGCACCCGGTACTAAAACATTGTACGTGACACATATGAGTGGCGAGAGCAAATTATCAGCTGTCCAGCAGTGTCCGGGCATTCAAGGCCACTTGGAGACATCGTGGTACGACATCCCAGGCCAAGAGTAAGTAAGGCATCCCATGGCTGAGAACTTCAGCATTTGTCTATAGGGAAATTACATCAAGGCATCCCACGCAGAGGCAAGAAGCTGAACTTACGCATATGCCTGAGAGGAATCACAGTAAGGCATCTCACACAGAGGCAAGCTACGTTTTACAAATACAGCCAGAGAACACAGCCTCGAGAATGTTAAAAATCACAAAGTATGTAATGTGTCGTAGACCACTGAGCATGTGTCAAGTTGTAATCGAGCTTGTAATTGCAACTGAGTTATTGTGTAATAAATTGACCTCATTACATGATTCTGCACAATGAGTTATTACTCTAAATTGTGACTAGAATCTCTTTTATACAGCCAGTCTCTGTGTCTATGTTTATCTCAGCTGCTCAAGATACTACAAATATAATAAAACATTTTAGAATTCTACTCGTTAGTGTGCATTCTGGCGATTCTCCAGTACTGCATGCAGTTACAACATTTTTAAGGGACCTGTGGATAAAAGTTCTGTATATGCAGAAAGTAAGACCTAAAACCATTATATCATGGATTTGGTTATGCCTCTGCTAATTTTAAGTCCCCCAACCTGAATAACTGAAAGTATGGTCTCATACTGCAGAGCTACTATAATGCATGTTCAAATTACGTATGTCTCTCAACTCCAGCATTGAATGAAACTTTTCCTGTACTGTATTTACAGACAGAAAATACTGGGACAAAGAAATAATATTGGCACATGCAATAATACGCACTGTTCAAAGGGGACTTCAATATACATTCATGCTCACTGCCGACTGCTTCATTTACTGATGACTGTGGGTAAGGAATCAATTCAAGCATGCTAATACTCATGTGCATGCACAAGTTGCCACAATTTCTGCATAATTTTTGTTCAGTTCTTTCTATATAACATTGATAACATTGTGTTCTTATGAAGCCATTTGAATTTTTTTGAGCAGAATGTCTTTTTTAACCTGTGGGTGATCAATAGTTTGACTTTATGCAGGAAGGAGATTCTGTACGAAGCCACAATGAACGACGATGTCCTGACAGAGGTACTCCGAGAACAAGTACCACAGGTCCTGGCTGAGCTGAAGGAGGAGTGGCCACGCTCCATGATTGTAAGTGTACAGTCTGAAAGTTTATTTACTATTTATTTAGTGTATGGTATGACATATGGTATTAATATTACATAGTGTGCACACAGTACGAAAACTAAATGAACAATTCATAACTAGGCATAAACATACAAACACAAATATGAAGGCAAACATTAAGCTAATATATAAATAAGGCACATTCTTTTCACAAATGGATATCTAAGTTTCTAATATACCGTACTAAATTGGTTCTGATGTAGCACAGATAGGGAAAACCATTAAGGCAACTATGCCCTCAGTCTGCATTTTTGGGTGATATGCCTGACAGTTTGGTCAGCCTCTCTGCAGTTGCATGTCTGTGATAGACTCCTACCCCATTTATGAAGATTATTCCCAGAGCATCCATGATTTGTTCCAAGTATTTTCAAAGTGTTGTTTACATTTTACAATCAAGGTCAAAGCCAGGTGATTTTTCATCAATGTATGTTGGATGTAAGGTTTGGTGTTGCGTTCGTTGGGACCACTCATCTTTCTAGGCATTTGTGATGTTAAAATTTGCTTGGATTGCACATTCTGCAGATCTTAGCAGGATTCTCTGGAGTGGAGGCAGCGGCCAGGAGGTTCATCAATGTATTGATGGGTGTGGGGACCATGGGTTTATTATTATTCTGCACTCACATGTATGAGATTGTGTTTTGTGGTTATGTGGGGTGGAATAGGACTCAGCATATGTAGCCAGTAGGATGGTGTAGACCGTTATACTTAAGAAATTATTTGCATGGTGGTGTTGATTTTTGTTTGCACCTTACACATGTGTAAAAGATGGCGCCAGAGAAATTGATCACACGTACTTTACAGAGTCACTGTGACATCAGTTTTTACTATTTCCTTCACTCCATGTCTAGGCGGTAGTCGTAGGTAACTGCAATCACAGTTTCACCCAGCCCTATACTACACACTGGGTGATAGGTGAAAAGCACGTAATGAAAAACGTAAGTAACTTTTCAAGTGTTAAATACAAAAGATAAAGTGATCATATATACAATCAAGTTGCACCCTCTTAACATCGTTACAAATTCAGTACAATCTGTGATGGCTTAGTTAAGTTCTGGAAAACAGTTCTACAATGATTTCTCACAGTTAAACATTTACAAAGATAGTGCCATTTATGTACCCTGATGCCCTAATAACCTCCTGCACCAGTGGAAAATAATTGAAATACAGTTAGGTTAACAATCTGAACAAGTATACTCCACAGGCGTTGCTGATGTAGGCTACATTGATACGCTGTGTTTGTTGCTGCGACAACAGCCGAGCTTAAAACTGCTGAGAATAAAAATTTTCCCACAGGCTAGCAGGGTCACACCGCAGAGCACCGTCCAATCAGGATATTGCGTGACCAGACAACAGCATTACCAACACAAAATAAACCAAAAAGTGGGCTTCCTAAAATCTTAGAAGCTTTTAGAACCCTTGTATCTAACAAAAATGTGAATAAACCTCAGAAAGTCAAGTATAGTCTGACAATGGACAAAAGATCCGTGGCCAGTAGAGCTCAGCGCATCTACAGTCTTCCCCTGTCACGCCATGGCTGGAAGGGTGTTAACCATGGCCAGTAGCACCCACATGTCAGTAGATTTCCCTTACTTTGCCTTGGCTGCAGGGGTGAAGGCACGTCATCACATCCGAAACTGTGTTATTTAGTGGTGTGCCCGTGCACATCTTATCATTGTCTTTAATTTTGTGATGTCACTGCTCTGAATGATACATTTAAATGTATACAAGTCAATGCTTCTTTACACGTCAACAACACCCGACATATTTCACGTGTCTGTATTACTAACAACCACACATTTACATCTCAAAAACATGTTGGTTCAACCAAGTTGACGACTTTGGATCTTTTGCCCGTTGTTCCATTATATCCAAAATTGATATTCCTGTTATAAATTTATCATTTTGCAAAACCATGTATAAAAGAAATATAAATGATACCAAGGTTGTTAATCTTATTTATAATAAAAAATTATCACAACATTACAACTTGCGTGTGACTCGTAGGTTGCAAAAGAAGCTATGTAATTTGTCTCCTAATCTAAACGAGATGGCATTATCTGCACATAAACTGGTAGGGTGACTACTGGTCAACTGAAAATATTTTCCCTTTGTTTTATGTGTTGCAACATTTTTTATTCATTAAATTAGACAGAACTTTAAGATTGTTACATGACTATTTTATGAATATAATATAAATGTTAACTGCAGTAATTGATTTTAAATAAATCCTTATTTTCTACACTGAAAGTTTTCCAATTTCTCATTCCTGTATTTCAGTTTTATACTTTGTATTTTCATAACTAAGTCAACTTTTCTTGATTCGTTACTCCTTCTGACACAATTATCATGTTGTCGTCGTCCCAGCCCCGTGGTCTGGCTTGACCTCAGCTACTGGCCCTCTCCGAAGCCATTTCTCTCTGTTGTGTGTCACCCTCCACCTACCTCACCTCAAGTCACCACAGTGCTTAGTTTCAGTGCAATTCCCACAGTGTTAGTCTTCAAGTGTAATGTTTAAATTCAGTGTAGTTCAAGGGCAATATTAAGGCGGGTTCCCGCTTGGTCGTGGGCCGGGCGAGTTCACGACTGCCATAACAAGCAACCGAGTTCATGACTCTATGGGAACCAGTATTTGTTTATACGACGGTTGTGTAAGAGGCGGGCAAGTTCACTCCAACCTGTCGGAGTGAGCCACGACCTACACAGTTGTGTAAATAGTTTTTTTTTCCTGCATCTGTTTAATTTGTGCTCTTGTTGAAGAATGATGTCGGTTTACAGGATAAACAGTTCACAAATTTTGAAATTTGTAGAGTTGTATCGCGATGCAGAAAATTTGTGGGACCTAAGTTCTGATAAATACAAAGATTGTGACGCCCGTGAAAAATTTCTGAAAGATATTGCTCAAGCGATGGACATTAAAAGGTTTGGGCACCTGATCTTTTTTTTGAATGAATGGTTTTACTTTTTCTAACAGATATGTGTATTGATTGCAATTCTGCCGAAAAAAATTTCAATAGCCAGCTTCGTCTTCACATCTCAACGCCCGGCAAACTGTGTTTGTCGCGCCGAACATATTCCGCTTTTTTATACATTCACAAACCCAGTGTTTGCGTTTTTTTTTGTATTTAATAGAAATAGATGTGTTCGAAGTTCGTTTGTGAGTAATTCGCACACAACAGCAACTGCCTCTTGATCTGCCATGTTTTCTCACACAATCTCATGACTGACTACTGGCAAATAGTGGGAACATAGATGGTCGTGAAATAAAGAGGTGTTTCTACGCAGGTCGTGGAATGGGCGAGAAGTTAGTCGTGAACTTGCCCGGCCCACGACCAAGTGGGAACCCGCCTTTAGGCTGTGCAACGTAAACAAACCAGGGCGTCACACCGACTGTCACATTACCGCCACGCACGTGACGTCACATCACTCACCGAGCACCAACATAACCACCACGGACATGCAAAGACTCAAGCATGTATTTTTCAGCAATTCAAAATTAATTTAAGAACTCTTGTTATGTTATCGATAACTGCAATGTACGCTACAGTATGAGAAAGAGCATTATGTTAATTTTAAGTCACATACAGTAGTCACGTAATTATGTTTAAAAGTGCTTTATTTTAAATAAGTATGTTCTAATCACTATCGGTAATTATTTAACACTCATCCACGCAAAGAGTTTTCGTGTGTACCACCTCACCTTCATTTCACATCGAATAACGGGACAAATAACATCTTGGCACACACCCTCTGCCATTGTCTCGCCCCAGTTCATCATCGACAGGCCACGTCCCGGAGAGGAATTCAACTTTTGCAAGTCACTGATATTCATAGTTCTGTTCACGTATATTTTATTCAACACTTATTTTTATCCTCTCCGTTTACCCATGTTTTTGATTTATGCGCTTAACGCCAATATCCTTCAACTGTATCTCCACGCCTGCGTGTTCGGGCTGGGAGATCACTGTCTCGGTACCGGCTGACTCGGGAATTTTGTTTAGTCAACTAGCCCACAGCTAGCAACCACCTTTGTATTGTGCTAATGTAAGTTTTAGGCCTACATGCTGCGTAAGTTCAACAGTTTAAGCAACGTCACTATAAGAGTGCTATGACTACGTGTGTGTTTTGCAAGTCTATCACCATGTGTTTGTACTTCAGTATCAATAAGTCAACATGCAACCAAGTAAGTAAGTGTATTGTGTACAGTCATTTCATTAGGGATTTAGGAGCGGACCAAATTACGGTCCTAGGGCAAGGATCCGTGTGTGGACAGCCCGAATAGTCCACGTGGTGACAGAGCTAATTTTCTCCGAGTGCTCCCATAACCTGACCAACCTGCTAACATCACTGCAAGGAGGAGAGGCACGCCAGCCGAACAGTACGCGACCCTGAATCACCACCACCACCGTCCTAGCAGGGCATAATTCTAAGTGGCGCTCAGAGATCAACATAACCACAACCACGGCACTCCAATCATTTAATTCCACTTCCATCGTTCTCCAAACCAACCCTCTCCGACCTCCAGGTGCGGTGGCAATGTAAACATTTTCTTTTTTGCTGAAAAAGAAAACTATTACGTAGATTTGTTTTACTAATGTAATAATGTTATTCACATAACTCCAAAATGTTAGGCTATTATTCTCTCCCACCACTTGCTGTATTTTTTAAAACCATTTGTACCTTCGAAATTATGTTGTAGCTGTACTGTAACATATTTTTCTCTTCAGCGCAATATCAGTTTTCATATTTATATGCTGACAACTTTTATTCATATAATATGTACTGTTTTGCATTAAGTTCCCTGCAAAGAAAATTCTTTTTAGCAAAATACAAATTATCGGTTCCCTTCAGTTTCGTTACAAATTGTACTGTTAAAGGTGGTTCAGGATAATGTGATTACTGTACTTTGAAACTTTGCTTACTTTTGGTTTCAGATAATTTGTATTTTCCTACCACTTTATGGTATAAACAAAGCACTTTATTATTCTCGACAAGATGGTCTTCAAAAGTGCTCACTGTGTCATGAACCATCTACAGAGGATATGAGAATTCCACTAACAATAGCACATTCTACATGTTTTATTCCTCACGGGAAAAATTGGTTTAGAGATTCAGAAGAAAAGAAACAAATATATCAAGAGTTCATTTCTTGGCAAAGCACAAATATGACACTGAAACCTTTTCTGATAACATCTGCTGAGTCGAAAATGAACTGCACAAATATAATTAAGATGAATTGTTATTTTTTCAGAATTTTTAATCTTGTAGAATAACCTTTGGTAACGGTTACATCTGGCAATGTGCTTTACTTGTTAATGTCATTGTAATAGTATTACAATGTATTTTATGTTAATTATTTATTTTATTATTTCAATGAACACTTCAAAGTAATATTTGTCTATATGAACTTTAATTGATGGTAATTAAGTGATTTATTTTTGTATTAATTTTAGTCCCAGCCTGATTCAAATAATTATTTAAATTTTATTTTAAATCTGGATTTTTATATGATAGAAAATCTCTCACAATATTTCACGTAAATTTTAATTTAATAAATTATGGTTTTTATTGAATGCTAGTTCATGTATGGTCATAAGAGAGGATTGCTTCCTGTATGCTTAAGTAAGTTTATATCTCTGAGCCTGAGAGGCATTGTTTAAAGCTAGTGTTTTTAGCAACTTTTCTTTCTTGCTCCCTGAACTGTCAAATTTGTAGGTACCACTGCAGATTCCACGATGGCCTGGATTTTATATCTGCTGCCATCGTTACTGTTAGAGCACTACAGGGAGAGTGCTTTAGGCCAGCGTAAAAGCAAGTGTTTTAAGCCATTGGAGAAGAGAAATTAATTTAATTTCGACTTAGATTTTGTATTATGAGTGAACCTCAAGTCAGCATGGGAACAGACTGTAAGCTGAGCCATTTTAACTTGACTTTTTTTCCAGCCAATTTGCTATTTAGTGCCTCTGCCTTTTGGAGAACTGTTAAATTTTATTTGTGTTAATATGTATGAACTTTTGGCGTAACCAGGCAATTATCCAAAATGACAGTTGTGATTTTAAAGTTCAAAAGAACTTAAATTTTAATTCTTGTTACTACCATAGCCAGAGGTTTGAGAGAACGTTTTCTCATGCCTCTGCGACTGAAATGTGCTAGCCAGATAAATTTAGAACTTCATGAGCTACAATTACTTCTTACCTACTTGAACTTCAGAACCCAGGAATTATTTAAATAATGCTGAACTATGTGTGTGCCCATAAAGTGAGAGATTTTAGCTATTTTCTTTCTAACGTAATTGAAAAGCATCTTAAAACTAATAACTTTGGTTTTCATGTGTTTTCATGGTAATAAATCTCATGTATTTCAAACATTCATCATTAGGAATTTTATGTGCTAGACATATTTTTTATACTGTCAAACTAACTAGCTCAGTAGAGAATTGGCATACAACTGGTGTGACAAATTTATCTCTGTTCGCAATTAGGGCAACAGCTAGCAGTAGAGTCGACGCGGCACAGAGAATTGGCGCCCAACTGTGACGCACAATTGATGGGTCAACTAGCTCTCGGTGCACATAATTGACCTGAACGAAATTGTAATATGACTTTCTTTATTCCTCAGGCCTACAACATTATCCAGAATTCTTATGCCTGGGAGACAAAGGAGCCAGAGAAAACTTTCAAAGTCTTTCGGCCATCTTCAACTAGCCTCACGGGAATATTTGTCATAATAGTTCCTGTAAGTACTGCAAGCTTTGTATCAATATAAAGGTGAACCATGTGCAGATGATCGTCAGTATAGGTCATTCGGAATAAAGTGAGCTCTAAAAATTTAACCTTTGAAAAAAATCGCTAGCCGTTACTGCACATACGCCACCACTAACACGAGTTACTTTACTGCTTGTATGGTTGGTAGCGATTTATTGCATGTAGTTTCATGTATTTTCCTATTTTAATACATCATTAGTGAAAGAACATATGATGAAATCAACCTCTCTGTATTTAATATACTTCAAAATATTTACTTATGATCTTATTGACATTCATACTTACAGTATAATTATACTCAATTGATGCGAGAATAAAGTGATGCTATCGCCAACCTCGAGTCATCTTGGTTGTTACAGCTTTCTCCGCGCTTCAGACAGTTCAAAACTCCACCAACAGGTGGCATCAGAATTAGGTTCTCGCTGTTTCTTTGCCGCTCCACCAAGTTGCATCATTTGCGTGTGTTTGTCCGTTGTGCGTATATACACATTCAAAAGTATTGGAAATTACTTTGAGTGTCATTGCCAAATGATGTGAAACCATCGGTAATCTGTAAATGATGTTTTACGTTTGCCAGCCTGGAAACAACATACTTTTTATTTCACATGTTAAGAAAATACGTTACCGTATTTATTGTTTCTGAAGTGCGTCGTCGTTCGTGGCAGTAGAACTGAACGAAACTTGAATTATTGAATAGCATGTGTCATGTCTGTTTTAGTGGCGGTTTTGCATTACAAATTCAAATAAAATAAACCCTCATTTACAAGATTCATAACGGCAACAGTGCGTGTTGTTTAGATTAGTCGATGGATAGAAACCAGACATTAACTCGCAGGTATTTATAACTAAGATTACTTTTTTTATATCTTATATTCAGCCCCCATGCATTTAATGAGTAGATATTGTAGCTAAAATTTATCGTAGCAGTTTAATGTAGTTGTAAACATTGCACGACCCTATGTAAATAAAAGCACATGGCATTATTTGTGTTTACATTCGGCGGAAAGATATAAACTGGCAGGAAATGAAATTAATCAGGGCTTTTTTGAGTTTTCACTTTATTCCGAATCACCTATAACATATGTTTGTGTGTCACTTATATACTGTACAACATACTTAGGAAAGTTAACAAAATTCTTTATTTGATTAAAGTTAAGGAAAGTCAACAAAATTCTTTATTTGATTGTAGTTAAAGGCATGTACTCACAAAAAAATTAACTAAATAAAGTTAATAATTTAAAAAAATTACATTTATTCTAGTTGAAAGGTGTTAGTGGGATGAAACCTTGCTAGGATAATGTAGAGTCACTCATTTAAGTTACCAGTTTTTATTTATTACCAGGTTAAGAAAGTGACTGCAAGCACTTTGCAATTTTTTAATGGTAGATGTACAAAATAAGCCATGTGTCCCTAGACAAATTGCATAGTAAAACCAAAATTACACTCTATTAAGTAGGCTTAGAATTGCAGACTTGCCAACTTGTACAATTTTCCCGTACAATGTACGGAAAACGGGGACATGTGGAAATCTTCCAGTTTTTTCTTTCTTTACGTTTGTGAATGGAAAATACTGTACTCTTGCTGACGCTGTGTCATTTCTACCAGTATGTTTGTTCTTTGTAAGTTACTGTTGACCGTGCTGTAACTTTTTCGGTGTTAAGCAATACAAATCTTTCTACAATATAGTTGTTTGGGTCAGTTTTGTATTATTTGCATACTGCGAATGCATTTGTATGACCATATTTTATTTTATGACCATGTTAATAGGCATACGCAGCAACTGGTAGAAACAGTTGCGCATGTGTATGTGCATTATCAAGACAGTAAACAACATGGCGTCTCACAGCGCGCGACTATCAGAATTAATAGTTTCTTATACACATGTGTATGTGCCGTACTATTATTTGTTTTATATATATATATATGTATATATATATATATTTTTTTTTTCTTTGTGAACTGACTTGTATAAAGTTCTTTTGTGCGGTGTTTCTAAATCTTGTTTACATTTTTGTATGCACACCTTTTCTTTCGGTGCCCATGAAGATTATTTTCTCGTCAGATGTGAAATAGCGGCAGTTGTGGAAAACACATCAAACGGAAAATGCCTCCAAAATTGGGAGGGGGGGAAGTATATGCAGGTTTTCCTTGACATTCTTGCAAGAGATTATCCATGCATTGTTAAATCTGACAAAGGAATAAACTTTGCATTTTGCTCGATTTGTAGGTGTGACATTCTAAGATTATGAAAAATCAGCTAGCCGACTTGCATCATTAACAACCTTTATTGTCCGCCATCCAGCCACACACGCCTCCAGTGTTGCCATCCTTTATATCTACTTTTTTTTTATAACATACGTAACATGATACACCACCAGTATGTAACTGGTCAATCATCTAGTGTTAAGTACCAGTTACTGAACAAGGACACAATCTAACCTAAAAGTAGATAACTAATGAAACACTCAAACAAAAACATGATTAAAGACAACACAATATGATTACAAACAGCAAATTACAATGCACTCAGCATTAAGAACAAGAGTCAACAGGTAAGAACACATAGGTTAATCTGTTTCCCAAAGAGATACAGTATTCTTACAGCTTGCATAAGACCATCCCTTTGATCACTTAGAAATATACTCCGAACTGGGGTATCGTTTTGATGGTTTCAACAACCGTCGAGAGCTAGATGTAGATTCAACCTCATCACCTGCACTTGCACAAGATGTGTTGACTGGGTTCATGACGGGACCTCTTGCATTCACCGATAAAGTAGGCATTTTAATGTTACGAGGAGATACTCTGCAATCCTTTGCAGTAAAACCATGAAAACCACTTTTGAGTGAGACATTATGGGTACCTGCATCCACAACATCCTCTATATGACCCTCCTCACTACCAGCACTTACTACATTTGTGTCATGATACTGTTCAGACAACATGTGACGACTATGAATAATGTAGCGCGTCAGCTACTATTGTCCCACGATGGGAGACCAAAAATGTGACGCATCACACGTTGAGCAGACAAAAATGTGGCGCGACAACAACTCCCATGCCACACGTCCATGACTAGCTCAGCGACATCAACAAATCAAGAGTGTAGGTTCTTACAATGTAGTGCAAGACGAGGAATGAAAACTGCAGAACTTTCACAAATTTTGGGATTTATTAAGTTACGTTCCAAAGTTATACATACTTAAAATTCTGACAAAACCATAAGCCGGTGATCACCGAGAATTTATCAGTTTCTCTTAAAAAGAAAAAAAAAACCCAACTCCACAAAACGAATTGAAAGTCTTGGCCTACTTATGCCACAAAACCATGTCGGTTCTGCCTCCAACATCACTCAACTCCCGCACAACCATCTCTCACGCCATCTTGAACACCAAACTCCGCGGTTGCCTACACACAACCATCTCGGCCTACATCTCGCCAACGAGTCCTATGTCTTTGCGCGCAAGCTACTGGCGTTGCCTGTCAGTGGTGCCGTCCCGCGGCCATTACAGGAAACAATTAAAAAAATAATGTTTTACATACTCAAAAGAATAGGTATTTTTAACTCGTCGTACTTCCACATACTAATTATAAACATTAACATCTTAGTTTCCATATCAATTACGTATATACAAAAATATTAAGTATTAACCTTGTTACTAGGTGAAAGAAACATTAAATTTAAAATTGATGTGGCCAATCAGTAACAGTCTGTGATTTTATTGGTTGCAACCAAATATGGCGGCAAATTCTTAACGATCATCTTTATAGGCCAGTTTTGCACCAAAATATAGCAACTCTTCCTGGAAACTATACTTTGATTGATATCTCTGTCCTTTTCACACTCCAAGCTTTAACAATGAACAAATATAATTTTGTTAAATTCAAATGCAAACAATTTAAGCAAACGTACATATTGAAAATTTACTAGATGTAAACAGAATCATTTAAATTTTAAATAAATATTAACATAATTAAGCAAACTGTTATTCTTACTGTTAAATGAGTAATTTCTAATTACCAAATTAAATGTTACTTATTTTAAGAAGAATTAGTTCAAAGTTACTGAAATTGATTATTTTAAATATGAATAAAAAACCTCCACTGATGTGCTGGCATTTAACAAATAAAATTACAAATAGTTCTTAACAAAACTCTCAGACACCATTGTTAGAATGACCATGAGGCCTACATTATAAGAGACAACTAAAATTGAAACAAACATACTGTAAATTGAAACATGTAAAAACAAATCCGGGGTCTGGACCTGGGCCACGCTACAATAGTGTCATATACTGAACAGGAATCATCTAGACGGAGCACACTAGCAGAACGTCCTACAATCCTACCATTTGGAAATTTCACTACGTATGAGCGAGGGTGATTGGCTGGTCCCACTACAACGGTCCCTTTCATCCACCCTTTGGTAGTCTGTACCCTCACTGCTCCAGACATTGGTTTGTCTGCAGTTTGGCTTGCCAGTCTATCGTAGTAGGTTGTTTGCTCTTTTTGCTTTGCTAGAAGAGCTTCCCGAACCTCCCCATGGTTTGGAAGAAAGGGATCTAACAACTTGGGTACTAGGAATACAGCCTCTAAGCTTACGACCCATAAGTAGTTGAGCAGGTGTGTAACCCTGTACAATGGGGGTGTTACGTAGCTCTGAAAGAACCAAACTTAGATCCATATGATCTTTATCAGCTTTTTTGATAATGTTTTTCACCGTTTGAACATGTCGTTCCGACATGCCATTGGACTGAGGATAATGTAGACTCGATGTCTGATGAGTAAAGTTCCATTCCCTGGCAAATAGATCAAACTCTGTTGAGGTAAAATTGCTGCCTCCATCTGACATAAGAACTTTTGGAATTCCTAATATGGCAAAAATAGACTTCATGTGTCGAATAATGGAAGCACATGTTTGGCTACTTATGCAGTTCTACCCATTTTGAATAGTAGTCTGCAAGCAGCAGATACACTTTATCATCAAGAAAAAATAAGTCAGCACCTACTTTTTGCCAGGGTCTTTCTGGGACAGGGTGTGGGAGAAGAGGCTGCTTGCGTTTGGAACCTTGGAACTCTTTGCATACCTCACAATGCCATCCCTGGCTAAAAGACTGTATGTACCCCGTGCCCGCTGAACACATTTCTCTGACCCTTGGTGAGCAGTATGGATCAAACTAAGTAATTCTGTTCTCATGGATTTTGGGACCAGTATAGAATTAATTACCTTTCAAAATTAACCCATATGCACAAGATAGGTCCTCTCTGTATGTCCAGTATTGTTTTAACTCCAAAGGCACATCCTGTAGCCATTGTGGCCAGCTTACATTAATAATGGTGCCCAAACTCTGCAATTCCTCATCGCTGTATGTGTGTTGCTGCAATGTTAACAATTTGCCATCTGAAACTTGAGTGTTAATTATTACCGAACATACATGCAATTCCATTTCTCTTTCCAAGTATGTTAATATGTCTGGCAAACTGTGGCGTGTCTGACAAGCCCGAGAAAGGGTGTCTGAAATGTACATTTCAGATCCAGATTTATATCTTACTGACAGTGTAAACCGCTGTAGTCGCAGTCTCATGCTCTGAAGCCTAGCTGGGCAATCTACTAGGTGCTTTTTAAAGATTGTGACTAGTGGCTTGTGGTCTGTCTCAATAGTAACCTGTTTGTTGTAAATGTACTTGTAAAAATGTTCTGCCCCAAACACTATGGCAAGCATCTCCTTCTCTATTTGAGCATACCGCCGCTCTGTCTCAGTCAGTGCTTTGGAAGTGTAGACAATGGGATGGCCCTCCTGCAACAAGACTGCTCCCAGGCCAGACTGAGAAGCATCTACATAAAGGGTGATTGGTTTATTGACATCACAGTATTTCAGAACTGGACTTGTGCACAAGAGGTCTTTCAATTTCTTAAAGGCCACCTCCTGCTCCTGTTCTCAATGCCATGCAACATCTTTTTTCAAGAGGACCCTATGGGTGCCGTAACTTCAGAGAGATTGGGAAGGAACTTTGACAGATAGGTAACAACTCCTAGGAATCTTTCCACATCTTTTTTACACGCAGGAACACCTATGCCCTGAATGGCCTCAACTTCAGCACCATCTGGTTGTATACCATTTGATGTGAAAATGTGTACCATGTATGAACCGTCTGTACACCAACAGTACACTTGTACTTATTAAATCTAACCTTGTGTTTCATTGCCCTCTCCATTAAGGCTGCAAGTCGCTGATCGTGCTCAGAAGATCCCCAGAAAATTATATCATCAGTGTATGTTAAAACCCCAGGTAAACCTTTAAAAACTTCACTGAATTTATAATGAAAGACTTCGGGGGCACAGCTTACACCATATAGTAAACGCAAAAATTTGTAGCGTCCCCACGGTGTATTGAAAGTGCATAAGTCAGTGCTGCTCTCATGCAATTTGATTTGCCAGAACCCTTGGGATGCATCTAGGACATTGAAATAACAAGCACCTGCCATCTGAGATGCAATCTGGTCAAATGTAGGCAATGGAAAATGTTCTCTCATAAGCACATTACTTAGGTCCTGAGGATCTAAGCAAATTCGGATGGTGTTATTTTGTTTGTGTACCATGACGAGAGAGTTTACCCAATCTGTAGGCCCATCTACCTTAGCAATAATTCCCTTATGAACTAATCGCTCTAATTCCTTTTTTAAAGGTTCTCTAAGAGCAGCAGCAACTTTGCGAGGGGCATGTATCACCAGTTTAGCATCTTCCCTTAAGACCATTCTATAGCTACCTGGCAGCTCCCCAATACCTGTGAAACACTGAGGATACTTGGAAATGAGGTTGGAGAGCTTGGTAACGGTATGTCTGATATTGGTGGAAACTGTTTCTACTTTTCTTATAAGATCTAGCAAAACACATGCTGCAAGTCCTAGAATAGGAGAGCTATCATTTTCTACCACATAGAATTCTAGAACCTTACTCTCACATTATATGTGCATTTCAAACAGCACTTGCCCAAGAAAGGTATTTTCTCTCCTAAATAATTTACCAACCTAATATTTGAATGCAACAAGGTTTTACAACTAATATTAAGCCTTTCAATCAGTTTCATTGGTATGATATTTGCCTGGGCTCCAGTATCCAATTTAAATTTGAAAAAGTGAGAATTTATCACCTCATTTTTTGCTGTCCATTCAGTAAAATCACGTTTGTGTGAAACAGAATCCACACACAAGTTTCGACAAGTTGGCTTCAGCATTCTCCGATGCTTTCAGTTGCACTTCCCCCACAACCATGTAATCCTCTTAGGATTTAGACTTGAAAGACAATTTTGACACTTCCCTAACCTTTTTCTTTGAATGACACACATTCACAAAATTATTTTTCCCATCACATTTTTGACACACTGCACCAAACGCAGGACACTTGCGACGCTCATGCTTTCTGCCATACCAATCACAATCTTGGTGCCACTAGACGAGCCACTGCTGTTTTGTTGTCTGCTGGTTGATGGCCGATCAGAATCCCGGCGCCCCTGATCCTTTGTGCCAGTGCCACTTGAAGAAACGCTGCCGGAGCCGAAACTTGGTGCGTGTAACCTCTTGAATTGTGGTCTCTTCCTCCTGAAATGTTTGGAGGCGTTTTGCTGTCACCTCCGCCGTTCTACAAATATCCATGGCCTGCACCAGAGTGAGGTTATGCTCCCTAAGCAAGCGCTGGCTGCCGTACATCGTTGTCGCTAATGCCACATACCTCACGGTCCTTAATCAGGTCATCTTTCATTGTTCCCAATTCGCACGAGTCAGACTTTTTCCTCAATTCAGTCACGTAGTTGTCGAAAAGTTGATCTTCTTTCTGCGAGCAGGTGAAAAAAACGTGCCTCTCGTAGGTAAGATTACGTCTCGTATTCCAAGGTCCGGTCTTCTGGTTTACCGAACGTAAAACTCTCATATGAATCTGCCGCATCGTGGCCCATCAATTTTACCAAAATGGCTATTTGCTGCGATTCGGCCAAGCTCTCCCTGCCCACAGCTTCAAGGTAGTATTTGAATTTCTTGCAACACTGCTTCCAATTACTGGCCACATCACCATCCCGCGACAGTTCTGCGATTGGTTTCACCATTAAATCCATATTTACCGAAACTTACTGTTGACTACGCCATGTAAGATTATGAAATATCAGCTAGCCAACTTGCATCATTAACAACCTTTATTGTCCGCCATCCAGCCACACACGCCTCCAGTGTTGCCATCCTTTACAGACATAAATATTGGACATGGTGGTAGAAGCAACATAAATGTACACTTAAAATGCGCAAAACATGTTTCAAATGCTAGGAATAGAGAAACGAGTACAAAATGAAACAACTACTTAACTAGGAATGAAAAATCTGACAGTGCTATAGCAAATGCAGAATGTTTTTCCACTAGTTTTCTTGTGGAACATAACATTCCCGTAGGTGTTTCCAATCATGCTGGCCCAATTTTTCGGAAAATGTTTTCGAATTCGCATACTGCAAAGAAATATGGTTGCGCTAGAACGAAATTGGCAGCTATCGTGCAAGAAATGGCTGCATCTGCCAGTGAAAATATTATTTCTTTGTTATTTTTAGGACTATTAGAAAACTGAAACACTGTGAATATATATTTGAAATTGTTCAACTTTTATGAAGAAACCACTTGGTGAGTTTTAGTACAATTTTAATACTACAGTATCTAGTGAGTTTACTTGATAAAAGTTAATTATAGTGTGGTCTGTATAGTATGTAGACGTAAGGTAAGCGACAGGTATAACTTTTCCAAGTAATCCTTTAAGTAATACCAAGGAACGTTATTAGGCCTACATTGATGTGTTATGTTATTTGAATGCATTCATTTTGTTAACTATAAGAAGCTGCTCAGCAGCTCATGTTCCCAGTCATATAAGTTTTTCTAGCACTTCAGAAAAATTGTAAATTTTTTACAGATACTTTGTGCTGAAATTTCAGCAAGCATTTTACGCACTTATTCAACATTTTAAATTATTGTACTATTTGAGAATTTAAAAACTTTGTAAGTCTGGAAATGCACAAATAGCATACCTAATAAATTTGTATTCTCTGAGTAATAAAATAAAATGTATTTCTCATGCTCCAGAGCATCTTTTTTTTCTTGTTCAAGTTTCTTTCTTCGATACTTTAAACACAGTGACTCATGTCTGTGATTTTGTCTTGCGCTCGTCACATCCGGACCACATTGCAATTAGCATAACAAAAAATTGTATTCTCGTACCTTGCCTTTAAAACAAATTTTTTATGTAGATGATCTGTGACTCAGTACATAAAAAACAAATGGTGCCAAATTATCAATACAGTAATTATTATTAGGTGTATCGTATACATAATATTCTAATGAAGTTTATCAAGATAGTAATGACATTAATATATCAGCGGTTTTCATCATCGACCTGCAGCCGCTTGAGAAGTTAACTGAATGTTAGTTTTTTTAACGAATAAGTTTAAAGTTAATTAATTTCAAAAGTAAATGTTATCTTAAAAAGTTAGGCCTACTTACTTTTTTAGTAATTTATTATAATAATAATTTTTGTTAGTAATTAATTCCAAGAATGAACTGAACTAGTTGATGACTGCTTGGAAATAGCATTTAAAATTTGTTACATGTGTGTTTTAAATATTTCCTCACAGTTGAAAGTGGCAAAAATGGGTATTATTGCAGACCTTTTTAGGCATAAAATTCTTAGTGCATAATCTCTAAGAAAAAGCAAAGGTGTGTAGAACACACCTTTATCTTTACGTCATACAATTACAGGATCACCACCAAATGTGTCATAGAGACGAGCTATCGATGAGAAGCTGTACGCCAGTTCAGTTGACTAGCCCCTAGATGCCAGAGTGAGGCGTGATGCATGTACGGTGTCCTCTGTACTGTGTTTGCAGTCCTACACCTCAAACATATAAACTACATCCAACCAGGTCACCTTAACTGCAATGGCTTGAGCACAGGTGAGAGTGAAGTGAGATAAGTATGGAGCAGCAGCAGAATAAAAGAACACGGGAAAGTGGAGTGACGCCACTAGAAATTGAACTAAACTAGGATTACTGTTGTGGTCTCCAAAATAACTGAAAGGAGAATACTATGCAAGTTACGATAGTTAAACACATGGAGGTAGGAGTATACACGAGATGGCATGTTGGGACTTCCTTTAAGTCAACGTATATATGCCAGTTTTATGCGAACAATTTGTCATTGTTGACCAACCAACACACAGCATCGAGTAGATGGAGTAAGGTTTTTTGTAAGTGCCTCGTATGATTTGATACTGTAGAATGAACAGATTTGAATGAAAATGGTTACGTGCATTGAATTCGGGTGTAAAGAGCGATCAGGTACGTGAAATACATCCGCTACTGTTACATTTCATGAGTAAAACAGCCATGTTTACATTTGAATAGTGTATATTACATGGTTAAACAATTGTTTAAATTTAGATAAACCAAGTGAATTAACCTGAAAATACTGCCACATATGTTTATTTACGCATATGTACTTCACTAACCATGTGTAACTGCTTGCTAATAGCAATGAAACAAACAAATTTGCACACAAAATGTTAAATAAATAGCAGAAACTAGCATAAATGTATTAAGTTAGTTCAACAATTGTTTCCATGCACAAACAGCGCAGAAATATGTTTCAAAATGCAATCATGTTGTCAAGTTTTTATTTTATTTCAAAATTTTGTTCTCTAATCAATGTAGACTGAGGTAAACACCACACATCTGCTATTCAATAACTCATTTTTACTCTATTGCTATTCAAACTTAGAGTACAATACATTGACTCTTATGGGGAAATAATGTTTATGGGCTACAGTGACCACATGTATAAACGTTCGAGCAACAAGGGCACAAATATACTGACTTCAAGTGTTTGCCTGGGCAGTATACGGCATGGCCACCTCCTGGTTAAACATTTAACGTTACTAAAGAACATCCATTAAACTATGCTGCCTTTGCCTTCTGCTTCTCCCACGTTACCTTTCAAAAATACAAAAAAAGGAAGTTACATATTTTTCAAGAGGTGAGAAAAGGCAAATAATCCAGTACATCTAAACAAGCCTTGTTTCTAATGTACTGTTCCGATTACAGTATCATATAGCTAAAGTGTCGCTGTGGGCAGCAACCGGCAAGCAAGGAGCTCTGGAGGATTTGCTGATGCGCACAAGCAAGATCGAGTGGCATGGAGACATACTGTTTGCTGGCCTCGACACCACTTTGCACCAGGTCCTGCTTTCAGTACTCGACAAGAAAGGAATAGTAGCAGCATATGTTGAACCTTGCATTGCCTACTGGATGCCAGCCTGCCAGGCAGCTGCCTTGCAGTCAGTGTGAGTGTACATACAGTACTCACTTTCAATGCATCAAACTGTTGTGATGATTCAATATCATCACTTGTTGCGAAACATACGTAGCGAGTTGAGAAACCACAGAAAGAACCAGGTAAATAAATTAATAAAAAAAAATTTATATCTGATTTCACCAGCCAATCAATTAAATGTGTTTTTTTTTTTTAATAGAGGCACCAAACCCAATAGCTTACATCTATAGACAACATCACACTTTTGATTTCACATACATGTTTAGGGGCTGTGGTTAAAATAAAAATAACCTGATGAAAATTTTTTATTTTTCTACCTAAAGTGATTTGAAGAATTTGCAGTATTAACCATTCACAAGATTTTGTTGGTTGTTACCACAAAAGGTGCTTATGAAAATTCCCTCACTGGAGTAGGGTAGGTTATCTCAATCACATGACCTACAGTAGTTTTTTTCGATTACAAGTATTTGATAACAGTATGCAATGATATTCAGTGTTTTAAAATGACAGGGATAAAAAAAAAAAAGCCTACATATTTTCTACATGATAAATATTTTGCTAAATGGTACATCCACAGTGCATTTTTACCCGTATTTTTTTTTTATAGTTAAATATACAATATTAGTGTTAGCAGTTGACAGAGGCCATGTGTCACAATTTTGAACACGGGTAAACTTACCTGGGGTAATATTTCATACACCATAAATTTGAAATTTTGGCTGACCTGGCCTACACTCATGAATTTTCATTTAAGCGCCTATAGAGTGCACCACTGATTAAAATTCCAACACATTTACAAGTACTGTATTGTGAACGATGAGGAAATATGTATGAACCTGTGAACACTACAATCTGTTATCCAGCAAATACAAACAAACAGTGACAGGCAATTAACAAATTGTCTCGCAGATGCCCTGAGGGAACCCATTTTGGCCACCTGAATGAAACCCATGCAGAGATCATCAACTCCCGGTGGACGTACGGCACGCCAGAATCTCTGCCTCTGGTGCAGGACATACTCCGACTGAATCCCTGTTGGGGGTTCTTCGTGAGCAACTCTGGTGAACTTGCAGCATGGTGTCTGTCGGTCGAGTATGGGGTTGGGATGCTGCGCACCGAGGATCAGCACCGAGGGAAGGGCTATGCTCAGGCTGTGGCAAGGCAAATGTTCCGGCACCTAGGGACGGAAGGTGTCGACATCCACCTGCATGTCGAGAAAAACAATGCCCCATCCCACCACATATTTCAAGTACTGGGGTGCCTCAACATGGGAGAAGCTTTCTGGACAGTGCTGGCTTCAGATTCCTCAGCTATCCAATACAAATTTTCTGAAAACTAGTGTTGTTATTTTTGCCTTTTTTGCCTGTCTGGACAGAATGGTTACCTATGTAATTTAATTGTTGGTGTTATAATTCTGTACAACCTTACAATTTTAAACTGGTATTAAAAATGTATGTAATGTTTATAAAAGTTATTGAAATGCAGTACTGTAGTTTTTTATGCATATAGTCCAGTCAGTGTGTCGAATTGTTAACAATTGTCTATCTTCTGAAAATGCCCAATCTCAGGAAATAAACTTTGTACAGTTAAAAGAGTACAACTACATTTGAAAGGTGGCACCATATGGCTATGGGTGCAGGAATATTTGACAAGGAGCAAAGAAAATATGACAGTTTCAAATCACTGTTTAATTGGCGTGTGCATACTCGTACAGCTGGTATGCAATAATTTAAACTATTATGTTTGAAGTTGGGAAGGGGGGGGGGAAGGAAGGGAGAAAAAGCATATTTAGTAGAATCCTGTAATAGAGAGAACACTGTTATGAGGTATTTTCAAGGAACCTTCAAAAAACCACAAAAAAATGTTCCATGAAAAATTTTGCTTTTATTAAGCAGCAACACGTTTGGCGAAATTGCGTGTTAATGTGGGCTTGTAGCGACTGTGACTTATCTCTTTGCCAACATCGTTTTGTATTATATTTATTTATGACCTTAGCAGTTGTTTGAACAGGGATTAGTTTCTGAGGTGGTTTTATGTCATGTTTAGAAAGCGCTGTCTCTAAATAAAATCCATCCACTTGTTCCCGTTTATGTTGAAACACAATGAGTGACACAAATGTTTACACTGGGCTGTTACACGAGTACGTTTTCCAGAATGACGATTTTGCGCCATCGTGTAACGTAAATATTGTGCAGTGAGTTGGTATGTGTTAATATTGTGTCAAATGAAGTCAAAGTTTAACGATTATTGGTTAGACAGTAAAGTTTTTCCAAACAGGCAGTCATGGTCACATCGTGTTGATGGAAAAGAGAACAGTGCTCATTGCATTTTGTGCTGGAAAATTTTTTCTTTGAGTACAACGGGAAGGCAAGTCATCAAGAGCCACGAAGAAGGAAAATACAGTACCACAAGAAGTTACTTATGGAACGTGTGGGAACAGTGAGCATCACTGCATTTTTATCACCGCCAGAAAAAGTACTACAGTCTGAGTCGACATGCATGAGTACTACACATACCAGTGGGACACAGTTACACCTATGTCCCACATCTTCAAATGAGACAGCAACCCCATCCCTTAGGACAAGTAAGGTTGGACAGATTTGTAAACTCAATTTTCATTCAGACACTGACGTAAAAATGAAGAAATTCTTTCGGCATTGCATGTTGTCACGAAAATAGCTTTAATAGTCAACAAGGTATTAACACCCTTTTTGCAAAAATGTTACCTGACAGTCAAGTTGCCAAAAATTTTCAGTTGAGTGCCACCAAAATTGCATATTTGATTTGTTTTGGCTTAGCACCATATTTTCATCACTAATTTAGTGAAGAAGTGTGATTTGCTACACAGATTGTGGTATGATTTGACAAATCTTTAAATTGCACTGCAAAGCAACAACAGATGGACAATGCAGTGTGTTTATGGGATGTAAATCAAAACAAGGTTATTACTAGATACTGGAACTCATTTTTGCGTCACTCTCTACTGCTGCTGATCTTGTGGTAGAATTTAAAGAGGGTCTTGCAGAGATCGAGTTGTCTAAGGTAGTGCAAGTATGTGTGGATGGGCTGAATGTGAACTAGTCATTCCTATAAATAGTTGAAAGCTGAAACAAAGTGCTGTGAAGAGGATCCAGAAATGTTGGCTTTAGGTTCTTGTGGCCTCCATGTTGTTCATGGTCCCTTTCAATCAGGCTGTTGTAAAGCAGGTTGGCATGTAGTGTTATTTTTGAAGTCCTTGTACAGTGTTTTTGATTCATCTGCACGGTGATCTGATTTCACAAAAAACTACTGGCTGCAGTCTTACTTCCTCACAAATTCTGTAGTTGTTGGTGGTTAGAGTAGAGAATGTACCAGTTTGCGAGACAGCAATCAAAACGTTTTCTCATGTTAAAACTTTTTTTAAGTCCACTGAATTACCGGCAACTTTTTCTGTTCAGAAAGTTATGGAGTGCTAATTGGACCCACTTCTTCTTGCTAAGTTGCATTCCTTCTTGACAATAGAATACTCTTTACAGCCATTTTTAAGAAAATTTCAAACTTCTAAACCAATGGTACCATTTTTGCACGAGGCCATAGAAGATTTATTAAATTAGACATTTTAAAAGATGCTACCACAGCATACAAGCTAACACAGGTTGATTTAGATGATGTAAATAGTGGAATCACATTGTCAAATTTGAATATTGGGTTAACTGCAAAGCACAAATTGAATGTTTCTCGTGTAAATGAATTACAGAAACGAAAATTCAGGCTAGAATGCAAAAAAATTCATGGTTTTTACTGTGAAGAAAATTGTGGAGCAAAGTCCTATCAAGTATAAAATGGTAAAATCGGCTTCTTGTTTGGATCCAAGGAAATTGATAAGTAAATGAGAAGAATGCCGGACAGATATGAATACATGTCTGCAAATGCTTATGTCTGCCAAGCATACCACTGCATTCCAGTCAGAACGAGCAAGTTTACAGTTCGCTAAATTTATTTGTGATGTGGAAAAAGAGAAACTTAAATAATTTGACGTAGAGAAAAACAGCTTGGATACATTCTATGTAGAGCTTTTAAGTGGAAAAGATGAGTTCAGAGATACTGTGGTTAAGATTTTGTTAATACTCTCTCATGGCAATGTCTTTGTCCAGTTAGGATTTTCTGTAAATACGGACATGCTTGTTGAAAATCTACACGAAGAGTCGTTGATTGCCCTGAGACGAGTGTATGATGGTATATGTGATGCTGGTGGGGAAGAAGCTGTGTATGTAGACAAGACAATGGTCAGTTATGCTGGAGTAACTTGTTCTAAATATAGGCGCACCCTGGAACTAAAACGTTAAAGAAATTAGGCTTAGAGAGGGTTACTAAAGAAGAAAAGAAACGAAGGTCTGAAGAACTAAGACAGCTGCAGATAAAAAAATCTAATTTGTGAAAAGAAAAAGTGGAATATGAGAAAATAAAAAAAGTTAAAAACATAAAATGCAGTTTCTAGGGTTTAACATATGGAGTATATACATACATATATTTCAGATTTAAGTTTTATAGTTTTGAGTGTAGGGGTGAGTTCTCCTGTACAAGACAGAAACAATGCTGTTACCGGATATTAATTCATGTGAGTACATATGAGTGTTTCAAATTAGTGTATCATGTTTAGAGCAATAATTACAATTTAACAAATTGTTTTTTGTATTTAGTCGACTAACAGCAAATTCACTGTTTTGTTATCTAAGCTTGTGTTTGCAAATATATTTCCAGGGTTGGTCTTTAAACTTGCTGAGTATAATTATTCAAAATGGTTGTCAGGTTATGTGAGAGTTACCTAATGGCTTATTATATATGTACATAAGTTATCATTGTTAGACAGGGAATACAGAGAAAACTCCGGGAAATTGGGTGGAAGAAGTGTGTGAGAACCCTGTCTTAGCAATAACCTGGTGAGACAAGAAATGGGAAACGGTGCAATAGCTAAACCAGATATGCAATTACGTGCTAATTTCAAAGCTCCTACAATATATACATCTCAGGACAGCATGTCTGTACAGAAACATTCAATTATGACAACGTATGTTTATTACCTAAGGAATTACTGATTGAAACATAACAATATAGTGTACATAATGAGTACACGTTAATGAACATGTCAAAGACAACATACACATATGTGTATAAATACCATTATGCGTGAACAAGTAAGTTATTTATATACACATCATTAATCAGCATAACACATGATACAAATTTGTCATATTAAGTGACAAACTAGAAAACTTAGCTTTTAGTAAAAAAGTTTCGTAAGCAGTTTTTAAAATGTGCCTTAAATATGTTATCGGTAGAGATAATGGTATATCGTGAAAATTTTTTGTGCCAACATACCTTTGAAAATATTGTAGTTTATTTGACAGGTATGACCGAGTGATATAAGCCTGACACAAAGTAGCTATCTGCAGACCAATAACAGGCATCAAATATTACAATAGTGGGATTCTTATTGGTTCAGCCAAATAGGGTAACAACTTCGAGTACAAGCGAAAGCCAGTAAACTTTTCGTAAGCTGAACGTGCATTGAAACCCTGCAAACAGTCAAGTTTTCCCACGATAAACCATCATCTCTAGTTATCGGTTGTGTAATTAAAAACCACGACATAAATATTAATGTTTAATTTCATAGTTAAATGTTGGGGGGTATTATCATTGTGTGAAGACTGCAGTGACATAAGAAAATTGGAACAAAATAAATGTTAACGATTGTACCAATGTCACTAACAGCTAATTAAATAAAACACAAATAAAAAAAAGGTCTTTGCTTTGACGTCTTGGCTAACATAATAATAATTATTATTATTAAAATACATCCTGAAACATTTGAATTCAAGTACCAATATTCTACATGATATTCAAGAAGAGATGTTTATTTTGCATATACTCGTACAATTTACTAAAATATCAACTTTGATCCAATGGCCTTTGCAAATGGTCCGATGACCCGGCTTGAGGTACACAGATGACTGCACATCTGTGGTTTCACTTTAATGTTTGACTAAACAAAAATATGCTAATGAATAATGACTGCAGCGTGCCTGGACTAATAAGGAAAATTTAAGTATTGCATGTTTACCTGTAAAATTAATTTAAGATAAACACAGCATGTTGTAAAACTGTGATATCTTTAACACTATATTGATACGTATGCCAAGATAGAATTCAATGCAGACTCCCATGGAAGTCACATTGCTACGTAATTATATTTAAGTAATAATACAGCAGCACACAAATGTATAAAAAAAATTAAACAAATAAAACATCTAAGTGTACATTTCTGACCGAGATGAAGAAGTAGGCCAAATATCAGTCGGACATTTTTCTGTGAAAAGAACAATCTTAGTACTACTTTCCATTAACGGTGGATACTTTGACCTCAGAATATTTATTTTGATGCCACTTGGTGAAGAAATGGCAATCATTATCTGGATGGATCAAACTGAAGGGTTTGAATATTTACCTAGAATTTTTTATTTCTTCTGTAAATGGACCCAACACAAATATTTTTGAGTCAGTGAAAATTACCCCTGCAGTCGATGTTTGACTGTTGTTTATAAAAACAGTGGCAGCATGCCTGACTAAACTTCATTCACACCCGTGTACTTTGCTGCTCTCACAGTTGCTATCTACAGAGGCTCGAGCAGAGATTTATTTGTCGCTTCTTTATCACGACACTGAATCACAATTTTTATTATTTCCTCTCTGCTATGTGTCACTTTTCACGCCTCTGCGGACTACCATCTTTACCTTCCATTGTCGGCTATACAGTGGGGGTCGATATTTTCCTAACAGCCACTGCACGGCTCTGTATCGCCTTCTTACCTCCTCTTCTTTCCCCTGTCTCGCACCCCTGCGCTGTGAGACGCCAAGTGAACTGCCGACTGTCGTACCTTGTATTATAATTGGCGAAAAAACCAGATGACTGACATTTGATTTACCAAGGAAAAAACATAAATGGACTCTTTTATAAATACAAATGTTGGTTATTAATAAAATTTATTACAATTTGATCTAACAATTTTTAATATTAAAATATGTCTTTATTTCATGCTTACAGTATTACTGTAAAAGGTTTCTCCTCACTGTACATTACAGACATAAATTTTCTCTACAAAAATAATTAACAGCACTGTATGAGTGTCCCTCTGGATACAATTACACTTCATTTGCACAAAAAAAATGGCAACAATACATAAACACTGTTGGCTATTTGTTCACAAAAATGACACACAGCAAGTAAATTGAGGCAGAAGTACCGTACATACTTGGCAAGCCCTGCACTGTGAAAGCATAAGCACGGAACTGTATTATAGTGATATCTGAAATTAAACAGATGTTATTTGGAATGTTAGCTAACCAAGTCTCAATACGAGCTGCACTCCTGGTGAAACCACAACATGTTAACTGCGTAAAATGTTCATGGTATGGCAAAATTGTTATCTCATGTTGACAACAGTTTGAAGTGTTCAAAAACTGATAAACTTTTGAGAAGAAAACTCTTTTGTCTATCTTGCTGCACACTTCTTTAAAGTTTCTCAAATACGTACAATGTAACCCTGTTATAACATTTTTCAGGGAACTTGAGAAAAATGTGTTACATGCACAAAAATTTATAAGCAGGAAACAATGATGCTAAAGTAAGTGACAACATCATAATATTATGCACAAATAAATAGGTATTCTGTAATTAATGGTAGTGTAGTTTCTAAGCCTTTAAAAGCATCATGATCTCATTAATTAGAAAAATGTAAAGCATAAGAGCAACTTTCTCATTTGGCTTCTGTGGATTCACAATTGTCACCTTCAGAATCTTAATTCCTAATATATTTGTAATGGGCGTCAATGATAATAGTCCTAATATAGGCTAAAACCTTTTCCTATAGCTGTCTTTATACTACTCCTTTGTTTTTAAATCTGAAATGCTTCTGTTACGAAAAATTTTGCTAGAGTAGTAGTTGTTGCTCAAGCAAAAAGTGTTCTATACAGGAAATGAAAAATAATTATACTGTTATAAGCAAGAAATAAAAATCACCATGGTTTATGGAAATGTTATAACATGATTCTACTGTAATACCGTATTTACTTGATTGTAGGCCGACCCCTAACTTTCAAAACATTGGAAAAAAAATTAAAATATGACACCAATTATAAGCCGAATTTTGAAGGTCCCGAGCACTGAATGATAATGGCAGAGTTTTACAGCCATTTAACCTCTCAGGTCTTCAGAGCCGATGATGATTTTTCTTCCCGCCTTTTGACGCAAAGTATGGTAGGTAAACAAGTGGGCGCCAGGCAGGCGAGACACGTCATGCGAGATGCGAGGAATGCTGGCTTGGTGTGGCTCGGCACGGCCCGGCGCTGTTGTTCAACACGACACTCGGCACGTCCTTGTCAGTGTTGCCAACCGTACCCGAATTCGGGTACACGTACCAGAATTGTGCTGTCTGTACCCTGTACCCGACAGTACTAGCTCGGGTACGCAAATGTACCCGAATTTGTTGTGATGAATAGCCCCATATTAATTGTTTAGTTTTAAGATATTTTATCTTTGCTACAGTAACTTAATTTTGTTTCAAATTACATTTGTGAGCATGCATATTTAATTTTATTAATTTCATATTTGAATGCTACACATTTTGCAATAACTTTTGGTTTACATAAAGTTTCGTAATTTGGGCCGTGATGGGGCGTAGAATGGCATTTAGAATAAATTGACTTCATCATTAGTATGATTTTTTCACAAGTTTTTTTCGTGGTATGAAAGTAGTCAAATGTTAAAAAAAAAGTTTTCTTTTCAAAAGCAAAGCTTACGAAAGAATATATAAAAAGAAATACCAGAAATGTTATATTCAGAATTTCTGGAAATATACATATATTAAGCATTATCATGGCCAAATGAAAAATTTAATAAATAAATAAGATGCCAACAGATTTTATTGTAACAACAAGAACAAGCTGAATGAGGAGGGTATTTATTCCCTGCTCTACATACTGACAGCAAACAGGGAATACATAGAACGAGGGAACCCCTTGTTTCCTCCTGTTCTCCTATCCCCGCCGTCGCTGCGTATCAGAGTCAGACATAAGCAGAGGGTAGCAATAGGCAGTTGTGAGTGTTATTCATACGAGATACGAGATGTGTTGTGGGCAAGTAGTTTAGAAAAAGCTTTGTAGAGATTATTTAAGTGTTAACACTTAAAAAGACAGATTACCTGTAAAAGTACCCGAATTTAAATGCGACCGTACCTGAATGTACCTGAATTTTGAGGTGTGTGTACCAGAATAATTCACACGAAGGTTGGCAACACTGGTCCTGGTGCAGTAGGCAGACTGACAGCCGGCCGGCAAAGCGTAAGGAAGCTGTAGCCATACCCGCTCCCAAACATTGATTTTTTAGAAATAATGTGTGGGCGGTAGTTAGGTATATACGGAATTTGACCATTAATGGAACCGTGAATTTATCATGTGATGAGCTGGCATAAAAAATTATGTTAGTACTGGTATATTACATTAAACCTTTCTTCGGCATATTTGCTTTCTTTTTTAAACTGCTGTATATTGTCTTCTCTTCATTTTGAAACTTAGCAACCACGTATTACGTAATTAGGTACGAGCAGCAAATAGTGGTAGCGGTACCATAGCCCACCGGAAAGCTTGTACCGCAGGATGCCTTGTGACTACACACTGCCCAAAGGCGATACAGAGACACTGCCAGATCAGCACGCTCGCTCCAGCCCAAGGGTCGGCCGGCGCGGTGACGTCACCTGTCGGCCAGCCGTGATACTGCTAGAGATCACACTTTGTCAAGTAAAAACCACATTTTTATGTATTAGGTTCACGTTTACGTCCTTATCGGTACTGATAAAAGTGTACTGCCTATTTTATAAACGTATTTATTTATATTTGATCGAAACTGTATGTAAAATGGTTGAACCCGATTGTAAGCCGAGTCGGCTTACAATTGAGTAAATACGGTAGGTTTGTAGGTGGCATGTACTCGAGTGACAAAGATGTGTTTGAGAACGGTCGGCAGAAATATTTGCTCTCCATACTAAATTTATAACATTTTCGTAACAAGACAGAAATGTCTACTTCACATACCTGAAGTGACTGCATTCATGTGTTATGCACCCATTCCAAATCACTTAAGGCAAAGTTCTAGGGTATGTCTTTAAAACTCGACCACCAAGAATCTTAGAGCAACCACTTCATCACCCTATAATTAGCTTGGTCAGTTACATACAGCAGAGAGTCAAAGGCATTCAAATAGTTGTTTTTCAGTAAATGTTGCTGACATTTAGCTTGTTCTTATAACATTACACTTCACATCGCTGGCTTTCTCCCCTCTTTTTTTTTTTTCAGTCTCATCACCTCACCACATGACATGTTAGAAACAAATAACTTGAAAACGGTTGTTTTTAGCTATCTATGAAGCAACAGTGAAGCTGAGACACTACTTCATAATTTAATGCAAGATGTGGATAACAAACTAACAATCTGAGTGGCATGTGTCAGTGAAAATAGAAAGGTGGTGTATTTAATACAGTAAGGCGCAGAGTTACGTAAGCGTTATGTTCTTCAGTTTGTTACGTAACTCAGCTTTTCTGTAAGTGAATCATAGGTACTTTCCTGGAAACAACTTAAAAAAAGACACTGATAATTTTTCAAGCACAATTGTTTAGAAACAACAAGTTTGTAGAACATTAAGGCAATAAATAGGCCGAACATACAATGAAAAGAATACTGTAAACACCTTTGTAACATTCGCAATACTTTTCAAAATTTTACAAAACAGCACATGGATTTTCTGCAGTGGCACTCACACATGCTCACATGCACTACGCACGGCACAATGGATACATGACAAAGGAGCATTTATGAGCGCTGAGGACGTCTCTGCTGATTCATACATTTTGTAGAGGAAGTTATCGACACTCCACATTAGATCTGTCAGCTGTGTGGGAATAAAGTAAATTACTGTGCCATATACAAGATGCAATTTGGACAGTGTGTGTCAGTCTGTAACTAAAAAAAATAGAACTGCTTGTGTAATGTATGTTCACTAATAAACCAATATGCTGTAAGATGAAAGTTGTCTAATTCTTTTGGGTGGCCAGGTGCATTATCCAATAAAAGCAGCACTTTATTTGGTATTTTATTGTTTGTACAATGTCCATTTATTTCAGGAACAAAATTATTATTATTATTATTATTAATGCAATCTCCATACAGCACACTATAACCCAGGCTTCATTAATTTTCCTTCCTTTAAAATGAATGTCCGTTCTGGTATCTGCTCTTAAAACAGAGCAGTTTCATTGGCATTAAATATTTGCTCTGGTAAATATTCACCTTTCTTGATTTCGCATGCTTCGTCCGCATCTGCACTTATGGCTTCACATTAAAATTTGATGTGAATATTTGCACATTTCTTGACTCACTTAAAACCAATTACTGCTATGTTTAAGTCTATGCATGCTCCCGTGTTTCTACCGTTTTTGCCATAATTATTTTTAAGCCTAAACAAGAGCAGATAACACAAATATGTGAAGCAGTTTTGTTTAAAATGGCTTTCAACATGTTGACAAATTTTTTCAAGACTGTAAATGCTATGGTTTCATCATATGTAAACAGCAAATTTTATTAGTTGACTTTACTAAAATAATTACTTGTTTTGAAAAAATTAGCTATTACTGTCCTTTCTGCAAACTAACTAATGTTTTACTAATAACTAAAAACAGGCACATTGTCTATTGATGCATAACACAGTCTATTTAGTTTTAGCAATGTGGCTTCTTGGTTTCTGAAGGCTTTTAATTTGAGTGAATCCTCTACAATATTGCAGACCCAACATATCTCAATGCATATTGCACTAACTTTGAATTGCTGCAGTACATCACATTCAGTACTGTGCACGAGGACTTGCATCCACCCCATCAACAAAAGATTTGGACTGCAAAAACATTTAACTACTACTATGTCAATGCTCAAGTTTAATTTACACCACAAATGACTAGTGAAATCTGGCAAGTGTAAACTAAATGAATAAACATAATGTGGGTCATCTTAAATCCTTAAAAGTTTGTACCCCAAAATCAAAATATATATTTTTTTTTTTTTTTTTTTTCAAAAACAAAGCACATTCTCCTACATTACTGCTACAGTAATAAGTTATTTCATTACACTGTAAATAAACAGTGTCAATTATAAATACAAATGCAATTATGTAAAAAAATGGTAAAATGTACACTAAGGTACTTGTTTAAAAAACTAAATTATCACTACAACTATATACTACTATGGTTTTGTTATGAGCTAGGCAGGTAGGTACACATTTTGAACACCATGCCATTCAAGGCCCTTATCCAAACGCGTGTCTGGCACGTGATACTGATTCTCATCCGGCAAGTTTGAAACTGATACTACCAACAATTAGCATCTGTAATCACAACTATTCTTTGTCGATGCTGCTGCAGCTTCTGTTAACAGGCAGTCAAGTTTTTTTGTACAGGCAGCATGAGGTTGTTTTGCAGAGAACATGAAGTTATGTACCATTGCCAGGACGACAGACTGTTTACTTTTAGAATATTTCTAGATATGACCAATATTATCTTGACCTGATCACTGGAGGAGCTTTCCAATAAACTGTCTCTCAGTTATATAAGAGTGATTTTCCCAGAGCCTGCCAGTTTTTGAAGTCCACACTTCAGTCAACTCTGAGTTGTAGTTAGCAACTTGGAAAATGATAGTACAACCTGCGAGTCCGGAGCGGCTGGTGATGTCTAGCAGCAAGCAATGAAGAAGACTGCGACATCAAGAACAACCAGTGACTGCAGGCTGGTGAATAACATTCAGCTGAGGCCTGCAGAAAAATTAGGGAAGTGTTAATGCACAATGGAGACCTTGTAGTTGGCTGTGAGGAGAAAATGGTCAGACACTGAAGAAAAAGCCAAATGTAAATAAACATATGTATTGTAGTGGTGAACATTATTTCTGGCAGAAACATTTAACTGTGTAAAAAGTCACTTGAGAGACAATTTAGTATTCGTGTATAGTGAGTGTCCTTAAACTATAATTAAAGAAGAAAATTAGCAACATTATTTTATTTGAGTTAAAATCGAGACAACTTTATTTTTGAAAAACCCCAAATCATGTTTATTTAGAGTCCTCGTTAAGGACAATTTTGTGTAGTAATTTTTCCATAAACTTACCACAATAAAACCTCCCTGTTTTGAAATCTGTATCAATAATAAAGTTCAAATAATAAGTTAACTGTTAATATACTGTATGACTTTTCCACATTAAGTCAACAAAAATGGGTATGTCACTATGCTTATGCAGTTCTTTGCGATGAGGAGAGACTGAGGAAGACTTTCTGGAATACCAATTTTTTTACATTACAGATGACTGAATATAAACTTAATGTGAGAAATGGCAAATTTTGATGTACAGGGGTATTGGGTGGGTTAAAATAGGCCCAAAATGACCCTGACGCCATGCCGTCGCTTATAAATTTTGTTAACGCTCGCCTCCTGATTTTTAACACTCACTGTTTAAGGGTGTTCAAGTGCGATAAAATCGAAATTTTTAATATTTATATTAAATAGTAAAGTTTTGTAGACGATACTAGTGAGTAGAGTTTCCTCTCATAGTTTTCACATAACGGTGCGTCAAAGCCAAAATTGGCATGTTCTGCTGCCACGCAAATAGTGAAAACCAATTGACTTACGTAAGTGAAATAATTCACAGTGAAATAACATGTTACTGGCTACGTAATAAAACATTTTAAACTTTCCCATGAACTATTTTTGTATTTAAAAAAAATTGCTGAATTTTCAACTTTTTGCCTGTACTTCTGCGATTTTTAAAAAAATTTATAATAGGTATTATTTTAAGGTCTTTTAAATACTTTTTTGCATAGTTCATGGGATGTAATATCACTGTGAATTATTTTATTCAAGTAGGTCAGTTGGTTTTCACTATTTGCATGGCAACAGAACAAGCAAATTTTGAATTTGGTGCACCGTTATGAGAAAATTGTGAAAGCTAAAATTGTTTCGTATGAGGAAACTGTACTCACAAGTATCGTCTACAAAACTAACAGTAATTCATATAGATATAAAATTATGATTTTATCGCACTTGAACACCCTTAAACCTGAAGGCACTAGCACTCACCCCACACCTTTGCCAGTTGCAGTTTATTTTTACATTAGCACTTCAAGTCATGATGATGCTTCTATTATGTGTAACACTTAATATTTACTAACGTTCAAATGTTTGCCAATGTTTGATTTTTAGGTTTTAATACGTTTTAATATTTTTGTGACCTATAACCATGCTTGTTTGTAAATACGGCCACACGCCTTGTCACAGTTACCAACCCCGTGCACGGACTCTTTAAAGTGCATTAATAATGATCACAGGAAAGTATGTACATAAAGTATAAACTGCATACTGTTTATTATGTTTGTAAATATGTTTTGTGATAATATAAAGAGTTTTGCGTAGTATTTATAGCAATAAAACGGCAACACGAGCATTATGATTCTAGAAGGGAGTAGGAAAGTGTGTTTACATGTTACTACGAGAGAGTAATTCATTTGTTCTTGAGTGGCATGCCTGCAATTGCGGACGACGTGGTACTTGGCCATCATCTTTGCCCCCCGCCTAACAGGACTTCAGCCCCCAGAGATGGGTATAGAAAGGGTGCAGCCAGCCCTAAAACTTCAGTTCGCTGGCAGTTCGGCCTCCCCCAAGTCGCCTAGTAGCTCATACCCCTGGCCTTTCCGGACTCAACCTTACCTTACTGTGAATTGTGCAGCCACTTGCCCACCTTATTTCAATTTATGTAAAATATTTTTATTCTTAATTAAATTTAAATCTTTAATAACAGGCTGTATGCTGTTTTCAGTATTAATTCGTCAGGTGTTCGGGATGATACAACAGGATTCAGTAACCTAGTAATTGGGGACATATTTAATTTAAATTCATCATTTCAAAATTTAAATATTAAAATACAGTTGGGAATTTTAAAGTAGAGTCATTTTTTTACGTTCCTGGCTTGTTTGGTTTCAAATTGACCACAGTAGAATTTTAATTATTTTTGTTAATATAACTTTTCTTCATATTTTTCTTAATTTTTGAGTTTTGGCAGATTTTAGCATCTTATTAATTTTCCTGGTGAAGTGAGTAACTTCTTGTGTTGCAAGCTTCTCCAGGCTGTAGGATTTCTGGTGCCGACGTTGTGGTTGATCGCTTGCTTCATGGAATTTCTTCATGACGTAGGTTATTGACGCACATTGATCAGCTGTCTCAGGGGGTTGCATAGGGTATTGTGCCGCGAAAGTAGTTCCACTGTTGCGCACATATTGTCCACAATTATTATATTTGTGTTAATATTCTTTATTAGTTTGATGTAAAACCATAAATTCAAATGTTGGGATCCTTTGTTATATGTTTAATTGTAATTTTGCTGCTTATGGGAAAATTTAAGTCTGTTGTATCACTCCGCCGAGCGATGCCGAAGCTACCATAACCGTTGCTGTGAAGTTAGGCAGTTCTTGCCGGGCGCTGGCCTGTGGTGGGTGGAAGTTAGGAGTTCGTGCCGGGCGCTGGCCCATGGTGGTCGAGTAAACAGTCGTGTGGGGATGGTGGAGAGGAAGAACATGTGTGTGTGAGATGGGCGAGGAAGCCTCGAGTGCGTTGGCATGGCTAGGAGAAAATGATAGACTTTGATCTGGATTATAATGAATTATTGAGGTGATGGAGTTGTGGGGCTAGAACCAGGGAAATAAATCCCAGTAGTTTGAGTGTTATTTATATAAATAGTTTTTTTTCTTCTTTCGTCAATATTTCAAAAACTGAATTGAACCAAAACCATGCCAGTCGGACGGAAATATCACAGTAGCTAAGAGTCACTCTACAAGTTGATTGAATTTAAAGACGAACTGCAATAGCTATGACCGGTACTGTATGTTGTGGAATGTAATTTACCAGGTGATAATAAATGTAATGATTGACGAATCTGAGTTTCTCTATGCAAATCAAACCTAACTGACAGGTGGTTGAAAATCAGCAAATTTACATTTAACCAAAAGAGAAACTGAACTAATAGGCGCACTTCATGCAACGCTACATAACCTCAACTGATGTGTGAGTAAACGCATCATGCAAACTGGTGAGAACATCACACTCGTCACGTCTAGTGGCTGGGAACAACGCAGCCTTGTCACATCTGGCGCCCGTGAACAGCGACTGCCGCCACGTCACAATACCCTGACAGCCTATTTCTTGTGAAGGGAACAATCTCATCCCATCAGAATTATTTCTTGCGAAGGGAACATCCCACTCTCTCACTGGAGGTGTGCTTTCTTGCAAACGGAACCCTCCGTCTGACCTCACCTCCTGGAGGAGCTTTCTTGTAAAGGGAATCCTCCACGTCTTTCCTACACCCAGGGGCAGATTTCTTGCGAAGGGAACACCCCGACCACCTCCAGGCGCTTTCTTGCGAAGGGAACCCTGGATCATTCTCTACCCTTTTTGTAATTTCCTTGACGGTTCAAATAGAGGACCGTTTTGCCTAGCTCTCCGCATCGGGCACACAGCGTAAAATACAGAATGCACTCCATGTGCATATACCTCAGTGCACGAGGCTCCACACCACATGTTTGTTAGCGTACCAGTTGTGTCAACTTTCGTTAATAATTAAGCACCAAAAGTTATGTATAACCATTTCTGAACTAGTGTTCAAAAGCTTGCAAATAAGGTGTAAAAACTAAAATTCTCCGAATAATCATTTAAATGTGTGACCAGGACGTTTTAGTCATAGATTCAAGCCCAGACGAAGTTCTCTCTCTGGAAGAGAGGAAAACAAAAGCCGCTGTTCAGCGCTATTGCACAGCCCATCTGGCAGCCTATCCAACAGGTATCATACCTCCACCTCAAAAGGTTCCAGGGCAAGAGCCCACACAACAAGACTTATGTGCTCATTACCGCCAGCTCAGTGCCGCTCGTACGGAGACAGTCGCAACCACACACATCAAAACTCAAAAGACGAAGGCCACGAAATCCCAACTCTTTTAAGTCGAAACCTCCAGCACATGTTAAAGTTAGCGCTGACTCTGATTAGCATGCGAAAATCATCAATCAAGATCTCCCCTACCTGACCTCAGCGGGTGCAGCAACTAAGAAACAAGGCCCACCAAGAGATCCGGCCACTTTCCGCACGCAAGCAGGCCTTGATGAAGGACTTATTCGCTTAAAGTTAAGTACCACCCCCATCTAAAAAGCAGGCCTGCCATTTAAACGGATATTTAAAGGTTAAAACGGACAGACGGATAATGCTATAAATTTGTGGACATTTCCAACATCTGTCTTTATCAACAATGGACACAATAATTAACGACGCACATGCAATGCATGGATTAACGAGATTGGATGTAAACATTTTTATGTTTACAGTGCACCTAGGAATCATTAAATTTT
The DNA here is from genome assembly GCA_003012365.1 of Medauroidea extradentata. Lineage (NCBI taxonomy): Eukaryota > Metazoa > Arthropoda > Insecta > Phasmatodea > Phasmatidae > Medauroidea > Medauroidea extradentata. The sequence goes on from PNEQ01004083.1 coordinate 50,137, forward strand.
CTTTAGAAAAAAAGTCAGTCATGTTATAGACAAGTAAATACAGAAAACATTTACGAATTATTTTACTACAAAATTAATGTTAAAGGAAATTTATTTACACCTTATAATGGTCACACCCCATAATTTGGCCCAAAAATTTAGTCAAAAATATTTTTACGTGTGGCACCATGATGCAAGCAAACTACATCACGTTCGCAGCCATAGATAAACTCCTGTATATATATGTATCCATTTTTCAACAATTAGTAGCCGGTTCAACATGTTCATAGTTTCTCTAAACTTATTCAACAAATTTTTACAAATAGGAAAACGGGTGGAAAGTTCTATTGCTATTTTACTGAAAGTGGTTAGAAAATAGTTCAGTCTATAGATGGTTTACAGTATAACATCTCAGTTTTTCACAGTATTATAATAATTTAGTAGTACAGTGAACCCTCGATAACTCGGACTAAAAGGGGGGAGAAGCTGTCCGAGTTACGATTTGTCCGTGTTATCGAGGGTGTCCGGGGTGGTGGGGTAATCAGTCATTAATCACAAGAAACGTGAAGAAATTAGTACGCTATCATGTCTACAAACAAAAGACGCTGCAGTAAATACTGTTTTGTACGTAACTATCGTATCAAGTTACGGGAGGGCCGCCATGCAGTAGGAAAATTAACGCTAACGTGGAGGACTATAAAATACTGTCAAACAATGTGGGCAGTCAGATCTTTATTATTTTTTTTAAGCTGCTACTACTGGCTGATCCTTTTTTTATCTCTGTGCTGGAAGATGGCACCACGCACCCTTCTATCACACAAAAGTTTTCGTCTGGCTGGCGACAGCCAATGTGTGTGCACGTGTGAGAGAGATAAGAAATGATCGTTGAAGATAAGCTAGGGAGGTTGCGAGCGGAAGTAGTTAAGGTCAACCGGTACAGTCTCATGCAATAGAACACCGCACGTGACCACACGCATCTCACACAAGATGTTTACATTGAAAAATACCTTACGTCCGTATGTCACAGCGTAGGGGCAGCAGCCAACTGCTAGCCTGATAGTTATTCTTCCCTCCTACAAAGTTACAAAGGTACAAAAATAATTTTCTTTGTATACACAAATAAAAAAAGTACTGTAATTAACAATCCTTCTGGGTCACTGTAAATATGTGAACACATTTTAACGCTACTAATTTTAAAATTTAATTTTATGTATGTAAATTGCATCATAGAACACATAATTTAAAGCTTTATTCTTACACAAATTGTCATATTATAAAGCAATAAAATTTTAATCATGGTCTACAGAGTTACCGTATTTACTTGCGTAATCGCCGCATATTTTTAACCAAATTTTAGACCCCAAAAATGGGGTGCGGCCATTATAAGGGATTTTCAAAAAAATTACCTTCTACATTTTTTTGGTGTAGAATATAACAAATGTACATTTTTTCTATATTTACTCGTTCATAACGTGACCATTTCTTCTAAAATAAAGAGAAAGATTTTGTCTGTGTATATTAAACATAGAAAAATTAAAACTACAAAATCGTGTTAATCTATTCACGTGCGTCACTCAATGAAAATCGTTTAAAATTATCCTGCATAAGGCGTTTACATTTTACGGTCCATTACATGTACGCTATTATTTCCCATGAAGTAGTTTATAAACAAATCCGATTCACGCTTAAAATGTTGTAACTCTCCAGACGCCGTTTCGTTATCTACAGAGCATCATCAACCAGCGAGCGTGACTTATCGTGTCCGGCTTGGGCGTGGATGTAGTGTTGTTTTTTCACCACCCACATCGACTCTTGAAAACATTGTTGTTAAAGGGGCGTAAAACCCTCTCACCAATTTTTTTACATCGCAATGTGAAGCAATGATTTTTAATTTTTCTTTAATGTCCGGAACAATTTGTTTTGCAACCCTGAATTCATTGCACATACCAAAACAAAATAATTTTCCGTTTATGTATCATTGTAACCCGTAGTTACCGTCATTTCACAAGCACCAAGCTGAAATGTTTGTTTAGGACACACGTGTGTGCCTGGCTCGCAGGACGAAGAGAGAGGAAAGATAAAGAAGTGAGAGGTCGGCCTGCTGCGTTGCATCTTTACTCGCGCGTCGCGCGCCTCGCTAGCAACATTTCATCACACGGAACTTGTCAGATATTTACTGTGGGATTATTAAAGGCAAAGTAGCGATGGACGACTACGTTTTAAAGTTTAATACAGTTCTAAATATAATATGATGAATTTAAATCCAGCAGAAACGATTTTTTATGTCTTTTAACCAAAAAATAATTAATTAAAAATCATTAATTTTTTTTTTTTAAATTCTGTCCGAGTTATCCGAAGTCCGGGACATTGAGGTCCGAGTTATCGAGGGTTCACTGTATATGTACATATTCATTTCACTACCAAAATTTTACAGCAAAAATTGTTTAAAAATACTTAGGAAAGGTACGTTAACATAAGTTGGAAATATTACATGATTATACAGGATTTTTTAATGCTTATTACAGGATTTTGCAAACTTACTTGGTGGCAACCCTGATATAAAGTGTCTGTGTGAACGCTACGTGGATCCACTCCGCTCCCTACACTGAGGCACAATATCATATCCCCCTCAGGGATAGGCAACCTATAGAATCTCATTCAAGTCGGCAACCTAGCCTCCCTGGTGAAGCTGCTCAAAGGGGTGGCGACAACCCTACTTGTCTATTATGACCCTCCTATTCTTACGAACCTTTGTCTGGAAACTGCAAAGGGTTGTAACAATAGGATTCTAATGGAAAACACATGCCAAGATAAACTGCATTACTGTATGTTTTTTGAAGAGACAAATGGAAACAATGCCATACCATTTTCGGTGAGACATCGAAAGTTCCATGCTAACGAACGTGATGTGCTCGTAACGTCAGATAAAGCATTAAAGAAACTATTATGTTATTCATATAAATATGATTTTTAATTGTTCATGCAATTTTGATTTGAAGGGGTAAAAATTCAGTTACAGTATTATAAACAAACGACAAGCGGAACTGTGTTCTGTTTCTCTTGCTTCGTGACAAACCATCATTGGTAAATACTGTGTAGCTTGGGCTGGATACACAGCTTGTGAAAAGCTTAATTATTATGCAAATAAAATACAGTTATCTACATTAATTCAGCATTATAGTGAATGTTCAACGTTTTAAAATAAATGATAAAAATGTGGGTTTGCGACTTCAGCACAGAGACAGGATTAATAGAAATGTGCAGGTGAAATCATTTTTTTAAAATCCCAATTTTCTTTTCAAATTAGGTTTCAAACATAAGTGGACTCGAACCGATGTTGAAAACTAAACAATTTTCATGTCAACTGAACACAAATTTTATGTTTAAAAAAAGTCAATTTTACTGTATCTGGGTTGGATATACAATAAAACCTCTTTATAACAACCCCTTATATAACATCCATCTCTCTATTATAACAACCCTTTCCTCAAGAACCATGGGGTTTTAAAATAGGGGTTTTGCTATATATTTAAACCTCTTTTTAAAGACCACTCCTATATAAAGACCCTATTCTAAGGAACCGTGAGGGGTCTTTATAGAGAGGTTTTACTGTAGGTTAAAAACTGACAAAAATTCTAAAAAATATAAATTTGAACGTCTTTCCTTTTCTTTGTTTTAACCCTTTCCCCAGAAACAGTAAAATATCATAATAGTGAGGTTTTACTATATCAATATTTTCATACCCTTAGGAGTTTAATCACTTATTTCATGTAGTGTTTTTGCAGTACACATATTTTTTTTATTTCATACTGTATAACGTACAGCTTTTAATAAAAATAACTTTATTAAAGTAAACTTACGCGGGACACTGTAACCTTGCAGTGTGGATGGTCAGATAATAGCAGTACGCAGCTGCTGATGCTAGTAGACAGGAAAGTGTGGGTCGACTGCTCTGGCCCAAGCATACAGTCCACCTGCTATGTCACGCACTGACACTTGAAGGTCACTCAGGGATGCCTTTAGCTCCAGCACAGCCTTCTGAGAGTCGTTGCCTCGACGGCAAACTACAAATACTGTAACACATTGCATACTACTGCAGAATTCTGGAAGGCAAGTCTCATGCCTCACATGAATACATTTGTGCAATACAGTACCTATGTTTGGAAAAAAAACTATTGAAATATCTGGTATTAGCAAAATCACTACACTGTACTAGTCACAATAACTTTAGATAGTATTGGACGTTGCCGAGCTAAGAAAAAAAATATTGGATGAAAAGTGCATACAAAGTAATGAAAATTGCTGCTGTATAATAATTAATTACTTACAAAGCACAGTGAGTTCTTGTAATATATATTATGTGAAGGCACAGACGTCAGTATTACAAATGCAGACAGAAAGATACCTATGTATTTCCCATTTTAGTCACTGATAGCCAGTCCTGAGCAATCCGTAAAAAAAAGGAAGAATATGTTAAAATATGAAAATACTGTATATGATTGCATACTGCACTGGTCACGCTGTGTCCAGCAAAATAATAGTTCAGGTTGGGCTAGTCACTGCTATATAACCAACGCCTTGCTAAAGAGACACAGTTTACCCAGCACTGCAAGGTTGGGTATAGGTATTATGCAATTGCTACTCAATATGTGCAGAGTTTAAATACGTAGAAAATTATGTACGGTTACAATCAAATGAAACAATACAGTTTTTCTGATGTGACTTTAGTGTTGCAAAATGTATTTTTTAAGTGAGTCCACAAAATTATGATTACAATCTGAATGAGCATGATGTAAATCCCCTCCCCAATTCTGCCACTCACTGGCTCTCTCTTTACACATATACACAAACATCAGCGTGCGCAAGTGGAAATGGTGCCTGGGAGATGAGATAGCGTGCTCTCTCTCTCTCACATATACTCATGCACATGCCAAAAAATATTTGACTGTAACTTTCACTGCAACTGAGTTGCCACAAATAAAAGCGTCTATTTCTGAGTGAGCAAAAAACTATACAGGCAATAAATCAGTGTGACGAAAATGTTGGGATGTGCAACATGCCCAAAACCAATTTATAAATACATTTACAAATATCACCAACTTGGGTAGACTGACTGTACACTACATTTTAATGCAAAGTTATAGTCATTTTTACAAGAGAACATGAAATATGCAAGTAAAAATTCAGCATGATATACATATATGTTTAAAATGAAAGTTTTTTTTTTAATAAGTGAAAATACAAAAATGCTATCAAATGCTAAATTTCATTTTTAAAATGCTATAATATAAATTTCAAAATGTTATTTGTATGGGCCTCTAATTATAATCATTTATATCAGTGTCATTTTGTATCTGTACACATAATGTAGAAACCATTCCCATGTTTTACACTTTCCCCTACCTTAAACCTGTTTTCTCTAGTCCTATGCAAACCTCAGACAGTATTAATCCCCCCCCCCCTACTTTTTTTCCCTGCATTCTACACCAGTTTTTAGCAGGTCTCTTTTTAGTATTGGAAAGACTGGGTTTTTGCTAAAGAATGTAAATACTAAGCATGTAGCGTGTTCATTATCAAGATAACTCCACTATCCAATATTTTACAGACCGCAATCAGACTTAATATTTTCTCCTGAAACAGGTAGGGTACTTTTCAAACATTAGAATGAGGTACACTACCAAAAACAATCAGCAATTTCTCTGTCATGCTAACATAGGCATGCAAGAAACCTCACCTACATACTGTAACTGTAATTTATTGTACTTTAGGGCAAGCATAATGTACTCGAGACTTTGAGTCAGTTGACAGATGGCAGTGCAGATAAATGTGTTACAACTAATCTTGTTTTTGTTATTGGCCTTTCACTATTGTAAACCTGTATTAATGTGCATGTTTCATATTTGGCATTTGTCTTATAACTTCAAACACTTCATGTTATTATTTATATATAATGTACATATTAAGACACACCTGCCAAGCATGGCAGGGATAAAAACTTTTTAAGTGATATCTGCCTGTAATTTCACTACCCTTGTCTTCCCTCTCACCCATCCCTTTCCTTCCGAGAGTCTTGTTCCCAATTGAGACAACTTCTCCTGCTGGTCTTTCTTCCAGCTGGTTTACTCCCAATTGGGCTAATCTACGCCACCCTTCCTGATCCCTCCCCCGACAGTCAGGTCAACACCATTTCTACACAAATACAAAACTACAGTCTAAATACTGCTGCTTCTGAAATAAATGAAGGATAAGACATGTTGTAAGCAAGCTCTCACCAGGAAACTTGCATCTGTCGCTTTGCTGCTGGATGTATTCTCTCAGAGCATTGAGGCAGGCCTGCCTATGCAGGTCTTTCATGGGCATGTTGGTAGCACCTGGGACATGACACAACTCAAATTCAGTGGGCGTACGTACATCAATCAGCAAGTGTTTCTCCCCGCTGCGATGAAACTCCCCGAATGCATGTGCGGAGATTCGGTCCTCCTCCAGCAGCAAGTGCAGGCTTTCGTCCTGCAACCGCCAGTTTATTTCTAGGAATCTTACACTCACCGTTTAGAAATTTTAACATCACAAATAAATACAGCACTATTTAACATGTATACTAAAAGACTATACAGTAAAACCTTCCTATTACGACCCTCATGGTTTCCGAGACTAAGGTCTAATAGACTAATAGAGGAGTTTAACTGTAATTTTGCAGTTCTCTATACTTTACCCTCAATTTTTCAAACAAATTTATTACTATCCACATAATTAGTGGCTATAATATGTAAGAATCACATGACACAGAGGAAAAAAGTAGAAATGACTATGAGTATATGGTACCTCCCTGCATACTCAATTTATTAAAAGTCCAGTAAAACCTCTAGTACACATACACTTATCCAGGGCCCAAGATAAAATAATGTTAACTAGCGGCAATCCGACCTTCTGGTTAGTATAGTCTCACCTGTACGAAAAAAGATGTATTCATGCACTTTTTTAATTAGTTCTATTTATTGTTCATGCATGAAAAAAAGACCAAACATTTTGCTTAAATGCAGTAAATTTTTCTGTGACCAACAGAATGCTATTTATTTAAGTTAATTTTGCACTGAGTTTCACTTCGACACTTTAAATACATCAAAATTAATTCGTAGGTATTCCATAAAATCCGGCTTTTTGCATAACCAGCCAGACCGACTGCAACAAGAAGCTATATTAGCAATGAAGTCTACTGTAGAGTAAAAAAAATGGTAAGTGTAGAATCATGGAGAGTAAAAAAATGGGTTATACTGTATACAGTGTATATTTTATGTAGGTTCTGTCTATAGTAAGAATTCTAGTTTTTGACAATTGAGAGGTCAATACTTTTGTATTTTGATGAATCTTCACAGAACTAACAGGACAAAGTGAATAAATATGGATAGGAGAAAGTTGTGAATATGACTTGCATAACTGTAAACAGTGATGATTATAAACTTACTGCCACAGAAAAGTGAAGCAGAAGTCATAGACTGGTCCTTATAAAAATTTATTGACACATTACTAGACGAGAGCTGTAAGGATCATTACTTCCCCTCCCTATGTAAATTTTAGTTTCCCCTCAAATTAAACTGTTACAAAAAAAGGTCGTAAGGGATCACAGGTTCAGCTATAGGGTCCAGCAAGAAAATAATATTTAAAACATAATTATCACATGCAGGATGTTTCAAGCACTCAAAACAATAAAATGGTTTTTTTAATATTTTCCATTTTATCTCTAGTTTTTTATTTCACCACACTACACAATCTTCGAACAGGTCATATACATAGCTGCCAACCTCAAGGATTCAGAAATAGTACAGTTATCAAAATGAGTAAAATTTTGCGTAAACGAATCGCGGCATTTCACGTGTTGTGTATATGTAAATGCCATCGAACTAAAACACTTTGGCTATTTTTTAAATAAAATATTACACTGTTAACATGTCAATATGTTGTATGCAAAATAAATTTAGAATATGCTGAATAATTAATAAAATTACCTAACATTTTGACTACTATTCATATGTTGTGTTCATGGCTAAAATTGCATAGTCTCCCTAGAGCAATTATAAAGAAAACAAACTTAACAGGGAAATTACTGAACTAATTATAAATCAGGCTTACTTTGTTGTACCATCATAAATACTGCTCATAATATAAATATTCATACAAATCTAAATAAACCTAGTAG
>PNEQ01004083.1:59309-78826 GCA_003012365.1 Medauroidea extradentata
AAATTACCTAACATTTTGACTACTATTCATATGTTGTGTTCATGGCTAAAATTGCATAGTCTCCCTAGAGCAATTATAAAGAAAACAAACTTAACAGGGAAATTACTGAACTAATTATAAATCAGGCTTACTTTGTTGTACCATCATAAATACTGCTCATAATATAAATATTCATACAAATCTAAATAAACCTAGTAGACTTAGTTTTGGTTTCTGCAAGTTTACAAACTTTACCAATTGTAATACATCAATAGATAGGCCCCTACGTTACGATTTCTGGTAATACAGCTTTTAAATTCTCTTTCACAGTTCCATAAATTCACGAAAAATTCTTAGAGTGCAAATTAGACAATTTAATCACACTTGGCACATCTAACCACAACTCTCCGACACTGCAAATATTGTGGATTTGAGAAATAAATCGTACATCGTTAAACGTGCAGATATGAGAGTATTTAATCTCTTACACAATACCACATACTCTAAATTTTTTAACAGTTTTTACATCCGCACGGTTTGGCAATTGTATAAAAACGCCATTGTAAAAACTGCAACGTTGTATTTCCCAGATATGAAAGTTGCAGTATTCCTACGTTGTACAACTATTAAATATGCGACGTCGATACAATTACCAGCACTAAAATACGCCGTCACAATAACAAAATAATACATTTAACCTGGTCAAAAACCATGTTTACAAACACTACGCAACTACGACGTGCGCTTCAACGTTTGCTGGAAAAATAAGAATTAAACGATAGTTTCATTCAGTTCACAAGATTGTATGCATGTTCTTGAGCAATTATTACACGGAAACGGTAAATTGGAAAGCCACTTCAAATTGAAACAGTCTCGTGACTTTTGTTTGCACGAGTCACGACAGCCATTTTTAGCAAAGAAGACAACTGCAATCGATCGGGTGTGTTCGGCAAAGTTCGGGATACGTTCGTACGATGCGTGAATAATACGGTACTCTGTAGTTAACAATATAGTACAATGGCTATAAATAAAGCACGTTAGTTCCCGAAACTACAATATTACAGTTTTCTTTATTATATACGACACTGTAAGTCAGATATACATACCACATTACCGTACCGAAATGATGGGATTTCAGTACCAGATTATGGGATTTCAGTACCAGATTTCTTTATGAACTAAGCAAACGGGGAAAAAAATTGGAAAGCTTCAAAATCGTACAATAATTCACATGTATCGTACAACCGTACAATAGGGCGCAAAATCGTACATTGTACGGGAAAATCGTAAGAGTTGGCAGCTATGCATATATGACATGTCGCGATGACCGCCTTGTCTTGGGTCCACTTCGTACCTTCGACCTTCAACAACACAGCAGTAGACTTAGGGTAGCAGTACACACCTTGTCGCAGGCCTTGGATTGGCAAAACTGCTCGTAGTCAACCAGCCGGGTGATGCTGGGCTGGTCGCCACAGATGGCACACCCAGAGTTGCGACCACGCAGGTGCACGCTGCGGAAGGAGCATTCTGCCGCGTCAAACACTAACAGGCGGCTGCTCAACACCCCTGGCATCCCCACTAGGATCTTGATAGTCTCCAGGGCCTGCAGCACACCGATCGTACCTGGAACTGGAGACCACTCAATTGTGGCAACCTGTCAGCTGTTAAAAACAAAGTCACACTTACTTTTAGCCACATGTGATGCCTCATCATGGTGGATTAATGCTATCAACTTAACTACTTTTAATCTCACTTGCCAAGTTTGTTGCATTCTAACACACTAACTCCTTAATTTTTATGTACATAAAATCTTTACATAATTTGTAAACAAATAATTTCACGTCTTACTTTTTTCACAAAAATATGTGAGATACTGTATATGCATAAAAACAATTCCTTGGTTTTAATAATATCTCCATTTAGCATGAAGTGTAACTATTCACCAAACTACAGACAAACAAATAAAAAGGAGGTAACAGAAAATCAACTAGAAACAATAATCCAAAAACTATTCCTTACTACTTGCCAATCTACAGTAAATTCATATACTAGTAAGAACTGTAAACTGTAATATTAGACACCCTTGAAAGAAATAATGGTAAGACATTAAATACTGTAAATAATAAGACTTTATTCTTGTTAGCACTGCAAATTGGTTCAACGAAACAATTCCTGCAATGAGCAAATACACATTACCGACACAGTAAACAAAATCACGTTACATAGTCAGCTTGATACATAAATTGTGAGTGAGAGATTCCTTCGTTCTTTCATTCTTGTGTTGATAGTTCTAGAAGTTTCTGCAGCTGTAAAATATATTATTTATCACTAACTAATAGTACAGTGGAATCTCATCAATACAAACCCTGTTAACACAAAGTTCTCATTAATACAAAGTGGTTTACTTTACCCTTGAAATAAAGAGAAAATGTAATAGGTATTTACTTTAATGCTCAACAATTTAATATTAAGTTGAATGGTTAAAAGGGCTCATAGTGGCAAAAATAATTGTTTGTATTTAGGGGATAAACAGCCTAAACAAATATTTACTGTTTTTTCCCAAACACCTGTTAATATACAGTAAACCTCATTATTACAAACTGTCAAAATTTAGGTCCCTTCAGGTTTGTATTAAAGAGATTCAACTGTATTAATTACAAGTCACTGTTGAGTGCTGTTAAAAATGTGCAAAGTTTTAACAAATTTCACGCCTAACACAAAAGTATCAAGGAACGACAGTATATGGCGTGGACCATGGTACTCTTGTAGATACGACGCTAAACTGAAAAATAGTATTTTTATTTTTCTGTCTTGCAATATGAGGTCTTGCACATTTGACAAATACAAAAGTGGTGACAAAAATTACTCACTTGACATATATCAAAGCATAAAAGTTAAAGGTGATGGAACATTAAGAATAATTACAGTGGGCTCCATGTTACACTTGACTAACTTCGTTCTTATCAATTATCAAGTTCTGTAACAGGTTGGCACTTTAGCCTGACAAGCACGGTGTGATAAGGACTATCTAAAAGTCCTGATTGTTAGAAGTGATAACTCACCAACACCCAGCACCCCTCCATCCCCGCAACTGGTGACACTTTCAGGTGGTGGGGGCTCTGGGAAGAGGCAGCGGTAGCACGGTCCACCCTGATGATTGTAGACAGTAAGCTGTCCCTCCAGCTGTAGGGCACTGCCAGACACAAGCGGACGGCCAGACAGCACACAGGCGTCACTTAGCAGGTAGCGTGTGGGGGGATTGTCCGTGGCATCCAAGACCACGTCGTAGTCCTTCAGCACGTCCAGTGCGTTCCTGCTGTCTAGCTGGGTATGCAGACAGTCTACCCGCACCCCACTGTTTAGCCTGCATGTCCACACACACACCTTTCTCTCATAAGGCGGGACACAGTAATCTCCTTTGACAAGCTTAACTAATTCTTTACTAAAATAATAATATCACACTTTACATTTACTGAACATTGAATTAGGCGCTTACAAGTACATAGTAGATATACCAGGTGATCGGATTCACTCAGTCAGATGTTTACTGGGTTTTCTCAAGAATACAAAACCTGCAAGAGTAGTATGTTGGCGGCCTATATAAAAAATGAGGCAAAATCTGCAAAAGATTTATATTTCAGTTGCTAATCTGGCAGACCTGTATTATTAAACCCAGTTTGGATAGTGTAGAGTATCCTTTCATACTGTAAAATATAAGTAACTATATGGCATTACAGTTGCTTAATGGTAATGTATATTGTACAAACGTGCTACGAGTTAACCAATTAAAATTTCTATAGCAATAAGGGATTGTACGGTGGAAGTTCAATAAGACACACAACTGCTGTTCTTTGTATTAATCGATAGTTTACCAAATACAGTACAAATAAATTTGAAATGTTAAAAATTTATACGTTCAGATGGCCTAAATAAGTATATAATTTACTGTCTACCTATATCTACGGCTTCAAATTCTTCTGCCGACGCTTTTACTTGATAAACTCCTCCCAACTTCTTGTCCAACAAAAATACTATATTCTGACATTGTCTTCTTTGTTCAACAAGCGAGAACAACACATTTTATATTGTATACAGATGTGGGAGCTTGTATTTGTTTACTTTTCACATGCTCTTTCATGTTTTTGTCTCCTGGTCACCCTGCTTCCAAGCAGGCTGGCCAAGAGATTTCCAGCTGAGGTAGACTATACTCACACCAGATTTTCAAACAGCTTTAGAGTAACTTCAAATCTCTCAAGTAGAGTGAGTGCTTTCGTAAGCACCTATTAAATAAGGTTTAGTTGATATACAATGTTTATTCCCAAACCAACTAAACAAAAATATTTGACATGAATCAATGCTACAGCTATAAGTACACATAATAATTTTAAAAAATTTAAATAGCCCTTGGACATTTCAAACCATGATAGCTAAAGCCTTACATTCAAATTACGAGGAGGCTAAACCTTCTATATAGTTAATTACGAGCAGAGTGTTATAGAGCCAGCTTCACGCTGTTAACTTCAAAAAGTCCTGCATTCATTATTCTCTTCGGTGTAAAAACAAAATACGTTATCAGATAAGCATGTTGATTTCATCACTTCTGTTCACATATCCTCATTAAAGGCCAGCACTTAAAATTATTGTACCAATGAAGTTACGAAAAGACTGTGCAATATGGGCTGTTTGAAAACTTTTTTTTTTCTTACCTATGGCAGTCTTTACCAAAGAAAAAAATACTTGGAATACATTTCAAATACTGAATGTCAACGTGTAATTAATAATTTTTACCCTCAATTGACAAACACAGAAATTAAAAATTTTTGTTAAAGAGTCCTAAGTCACCCTGATTTATGGTGCCGGCCCGGTTTCTCAATGTCTGATTTTCTTCTGATTATCTTCCAATTAAAATTTAACCAATAGTTAGCAACAATATCTGTTTCTAAAGTACTGATTAAGATTAATCAATGGGTTAGAAGTCGGTAACCATTGGTTATCTTAATCATAAGAAGAGGTATTGATTACAGAGTTAAACAGGACTTTTAAAACAAACAAGATTATAAACAATGATAATTTTTTAGGTTATGATGACAGATGACTTAAATTTATTGTTTGAAGAAGATGATGATGAAGAAATAGTAGATTTCATAAACAGGCCAAGACTTTTTCGGGAACGCCCAAGTCACGTTTAAATATATGACCATGAATTTGTTATGTGATTGCGGCCGAGTAAAAATACTGTCCTAGCACTAATAGAAAAAATTGTACAGCTGAAAGTGACCACAGACAGGTGTGTACTTATTTATTGCATGTTTTATTTACATCCCATAAACTTTAGTACGTTCTGGTAAGTAATATTCTTTTGTAGGTTATGTGAAAACATTTGATGGTTATGTCACATGCTTTTGATGTCTCTATACTCTCATACATTATTTTGCATTATTGGTTGGAAACCTATGTTAGATGTATGTAATATTACGTATCCTGGGTAATGGCAATAAAAAATATATTTTTATTTCTTCTGAAAAAATAAAACCTACGATGATCAAGGAATCTGGATTGAAAAGTTCTTAATATAAATTTGTAGATTACTTTACATGTTTTTCGATACTATTGTAGGTTATGTTATTGTTACATAATTGTGTAGGTTATATCACACATGTAGGTTCCTCGATGAATAAACTTCTACTTTGATTTTTTTCCATGCATCTTCTTTATGCTTCCAAGTTACAGTGTCAGTTTTTTTTTTTTTTTGTATTCTATGATACGAGCGTATTTTTCAGCACAGAAACAAAATTTTCGGCACGCGGCCGCTTATTTTTTTCCATTACGTATACAAACACTGCTAACCAGCACAACTAAATAAACAAATAAAAGCTTTACTGCAGCCAATCACAAGCTTATATGCCATTGCATGGTTGCCACATTTACCTTAACCGATACTTAGCTAAACATTAGATTAAAGTACGTTGAGAAACACTTCAGATTTAATCACCACTTAATCAATAGGTTAAATATAATCATAGGATTAGCTAACCAAGGCTTTAATCAGACATTGAGAAACCGGCCTAAGTTAGCTTGCAGAGGCCAGTACCAGGTTAAGAATTGGTACAACTTTTTGCTGAAATTCATAGAGTAATATATTTTTAGATATGCTTTGTGACTAAACATTTACAGTGTTACTACACTGTAGGAGACATTTATTTTTACACAGACTAAATTTTAAGACAAGCCTAGATTTCTCAACTGTTGCAATTATTTTATCTTCTACAAAACAGCAAAATCATAGCAAAAAAGTATCTAAAATCACCTAGCTTATGAAATCATCTATTGAAGTTTCATTTTCGTATATACATAAACATTTTAGTTTGTGATTAATGTTAAAACCGAAAGCCAAGCAAAGTTGTGTACATTTTGATAATTATAAGGATCAGATTACAACACATTAAACACTCCTTCAGGTCTTCAATTTCACACTATCTAAATACTAATAACTAATATTAACCTTAGCCAGGCAATTTAATTTATAATGCAATAATCAATACTTTTAAGTTGCTTGTCTTACCTTCTTGACCAATATTGTGATTTTTAGAATTTAAAACTTTGAGTTTTGCTAAGGCAAATATGTCAGTAATTTCTACATTATTGTCTCCCAAAGAGTTGTACTACGTATTAAGCGTAAGTTTCATTTACTATAAAAATTGTATGTGGAAGTGACTGCGACATAAGGTTGTACAAGTGATATTTTGGATCATGCACTCGACACAATTCATGAGCACCATATCCATACCCTACTGACCCATAGTTCATTATACGTAAATAGCATGTTTAATTATCATCAGATTTTTACACAGTACTTTCTGATTCTAAACACAGAGTAAGAATCTCAAACTGCTTCACAAGTATTGCACTCAGGTTAACAAAAAATAATCTGAAAGTAGCACACTCACCTGCGTAAACTGTCAGCGGCAGAATGCACTTTTCCTTGTCCCAGGTTTGTCTCCGAGTGCAAGATTTGCCGGTGGAGGTTATTGAGCTCCACGCAGTCATAGTCGACTAAGCCAATTCGACCTACCATGAAACAATATGCACATACAGTCCTACACAATTATAGCACCTCATCAACAATGTTAGGTTTCCAGAAATTTTCTGTAACAAACACAAAAACAATTTTAGGCAGTTTATCATATGTATCTCAACTACTGAAAAAAAAGTTATGCACATGATAAATAAATTACATACAGTAAACTGTAAAAGATAAAATGGATAAGAAATAAACTAAAAAATTGTAAATAATACTGTATTGCCAAATGGGCCCAAGACACGGTCGTAGAAGAACAGGTCTGGACACTCGCCTGGAAACTTGACCCCCTTGTTGTTCGGCTGCAGTTCACCAAGTTACCGAGAATATTGTGTTTTATTGGCGCTGATGTTACGGCGGCGGACTAAACTCCGCCCACTTCCTTTCCACTAAGATAAACGATTTATCAAAACGTATTTTTTTATCCATTTACGAAACACTTTCTTCGCTCACAAATTTAAGAAAAGGCTCCAGCAATCTTTATTTACTTAATAAATTTAACAATGGAAAAAAGCGGACGGAGTTTGAGTCCGACCGCCCGGAAAACAGCGCCAAAAAGTACGACATTCTCGGTAACTTGACGAACTAAAGCCAAACAACAAGGGGGTCAAACAAAATACATTGGTAGATAGGCGAGTGTCCAGACCTGTTCTGTACTTCTACGACCGTGGCCCAAGATAAATGTCACAAGGAACAGGTCAGGAAATAGTTGGTAAACACAAAGGATTCAACAATGAAGACAAAAAAATCACATTACTCTCTCAAAACAATCTGCAGAAATACATATTTCAGCATTTAAATCTTCTCAGTTTACGGGTAAGCTATACTAAAACAAAAGAATGAGAACTGCCACAGCTTACAACCTCACTGCTCCTACAGACAAATAATTTCGCTTCTCCTAAGAGCAAAGGCTCTTAATAAGAAGTGATTTATCAACATTAATTTCCCAAGAGGTTTAAATGTTTGAACTAAGTGTTCCCACATATTCTTATTTTTCTGATTTCTGCTTCAGAAGACCACCCACGGAAGTACCTGAAGTATTTTTGACACACGTAAATTTTTCATTCTTGCCAAGCGCAACAGTAAACAAAAATTAGTTACTACACCAACAATATATAGTAGGTTTCTTCAGTGCTGCTGTGCAAAATTCACACAAAACTTATTCAAATGTCCCAATGAAATAGAACACCAACATCACTAAAATACATATATGTTTATGTTGCTGATAGAGATTGTATTATCATTACTACTAGGCCCCCTATAACAATCAATAGACTAAAAGATATGAACATGTAGCGAAGTGGTTCAAGCTCTCAATTCAAACACAAATACATTAGACAGTCTCCATACAAATTATGGAAAAGAAACGAGACAAAAAGATTATACTTTCTCACTTCTCGCAGTATATGCCATGGTAGACTAATACACCTGAAATGCCCTAAATAAAACACGAAGAAAATTATTGGTAAAAAGGCGAGAGAACTTTGTTACAAATATCAATCCTTCATCTAATAGCATGTCCTGCACAAACATTTGTACAGTAAAATCTCATTACAACGAACATGAAAAAACTACTAGGAAATTATGTTCTTTATACTGAAACTTCTTTAAACTGAACACATTTTACTTTACTTTAATTTCAGAGGGGTATTTTAATTTATACTTTAAAGTGAGAATTTCTTTATACTGAAGTTCTTTATAATGAAATTTCACTGTACAATAAACTGAAAAATATTTTACAGTTCAAAAAGAAATTACAATACTACATTATTTTTTAATTGTTACGTTTATATCAAGTGGCAGAATAATCTAAATTGGTTAAAAAGAAAACATATAACCAGGACTTGAAAAGTGTTCACTTTACTAATGAACAGTGGTGGATCTAAGGAGGGGCAAGAGGGGGGCGGGGCATGTACTACGCGCTGCATATTAAAAGGGCAGCAGGCTGGCTCCTCCCTGTTTTAGAAAGTTAGAGTACGAAAAAAAAATTAGCTTTGAAGAAGCTAATTAAATTATTTATCTGACTGAGAAATAACTCAAAGTTATTTAGTAACGCAAAGCTATAACTGTCTCTTGTGTTGTAGTGTATACTTACATAACACATTTGTGTGTATATCAACACCTGTAAATTAAACTGAACTGACAGACTACACTGGCACTCTTACTTAAAATTATGTTTTTTACAGTAAAATATTGAATTTTATTGTTTGCCAAGCTGAACGTAGGCCAATGTTTAGGGTGGGTCAGCCAGACTCCCCAGATAGCATTCCAAGGTGGGCAAGGGTATGCTGGATGAGATCGCAGTGTTTCATTGCAGGGGCTCAGCACAAAAGTGTCTAATGAATGACTTATGGACAGCTTGGCGATAAGGAGGGGGGAGGCAGCGAAGCTCCCTCCTAGGTAAGGAAGGGGTGTAAGGGAGCCCTACCCAAACATAGACAATGACCAATAAGACCAAATTTTAAACTAAACGGTATGAAGGTTAATATTTTAATTTATATTTAGGTTATTGATGTGTGTTATGTAGAATAGGTGTAAAAATGAAAATTTGATAATGACATACAAATGGACAAGCGAGAGTACGTTGTTTATCAAACAACAGAAAAACTCTAGAAGGGGGCATGGCTTCCTGTGTAGCCATGTGTGATGATTAACTGGCTACAGCAAAGTCTAGCCGAGGGTTGAGAATGATGTACAGAGAGATTAGAGGGAGTCGGTTGTCAGCTGGACACCTCGGACAGCACTGTCGGCTGGTGTCCACATTTGCGACCTTGCCTGCAAGTACAGGGCACAAATTAATAACTTTGACGAGGTTACAGTGATCTGGGATCCCACTATGGAGCAGCAGCCTGGCTAACATGGGTTTTCTCGGCTCACTCACACGTCAATTAGTAGGAAACAGACCACACTTTGTGAACTAGGGTCTTAGAACCAAAACAAAACTAATTGTCTTCTATTATAGCAGTTTGTGTTCTATGCCAGTTGCGGAAATTGCAAGCCAGGCTAGTGACTTTACATTAAAAATTATTATATTTATCCTTAGCTATCCAGGCACCAAAAAGGAATTTAATTAAAATAAAAGTCAGCCCTCACTGATAGTCACGAAGGACCTTGCAGGTGCCTTAGGTGTGTTGCAAAAGTAAGCAGAGCCACTTTAATGAAGTTTAATTTGATCCTATAATTTTACAGTACACACATTTACAGTACACAAAATCAACTATTAATTTACTGAAGGAAAAGTAATATTAGCCTACACTAATACTGACATTGCTTTTAACTATGCCAATATGTACAAGCCTTAAGTAAAGTAAAACTTGGCTAAACAAAATAGAGTGGGGAACAAGGAAGGTCAGAAGGAAACTTTGCACCCTTTACAAAACTGCCAAATAATAGTCTACGGCAGCCTGCACAATGTACGGTGATGTCGTTCTTGCACTGAAGAAAAGATGGCCACCATGAAGGTTGGGAGGTTGTATCGTTCTGTGTTTAAGCTAGGTTTTGATAAGTTTAGAGTTAAAATTAGTACACCAGTTTTTGTTATATATTGTTTAATACTGCGCTTGTTGAAGTAATAAATTTTAAAAATTCATGAGGTTATACAGAGAGTAATAGATAAATGGTAGCTGCTGGGAGGAAAATTAAATGTAAGGGATGCGGGAGAGTGTGGAAGACGGCAGATAGCGGGATGCTGTGCAACAATGGTGAGGGTTGGTTGCATACCAAATATGCCGGCATACAGGGAGAGCAGTTAGGGATACTGAAAGGGGTGCAGTGGTTGTGTGATTATGTGCAAGTATGGGCACTCACGGGACAGAAACAGAAAGGCAGGGCACGGATAAGGTTGAAAAAGGGACCCAGATGGAGCAAACCTGGCAGAGGGGAAGTTTATTGAAGGTATGCAAGAGACAGAAGGATGGAAGCAGAAGAGGAAAGGTGGAGAAGGCAATTGCTAGAATTAACGAACAACAAAAAATAAAGGAAATGAATGGAAGGATTGAGAGGTGGTATGTTACGGGAGTCAGATGTAGGAAATGAGGCAGTGTATGTAAGAAAGGATAAGACTGTAGGGATACAAGGGGGATGTAAGGTATGGAAGGAGGATAGCGTAATGATAATACTGGCTATATCCTTGGGAGTGGCGGAAGACTTTGGGGGAGACATGGTGATAGCAGTAGAGACATGGCTGAGTGAGGAAGTACTGGATAGTGAATTGTGCCAAGAAAAGTTCTCCATATTTAAAGGGGGCAGGATGGAAGAGGAAGGTTTAGTTGTAAGTCTGCAGGAGGGTTTGAAGGGTTCTGTGATACAGGTAAGTGATGAAACTGAAGTGATGGAACTAGAAGTAAGAGCAGAGTGTACACATATTAGATTGGTGGCAGTTTACAGGCAGGCAGCAGTAACATCAACTAAATGGAACACGTACGATGTGGGCTCAGTGCTGGATGTTGTGTTGGTTATGTCTTGACATGTTATAGCTGATACAAGGGTGGTAGAGGGGATCAATGATCATGATGTGCCTGTCGAGTAAAATAAAACTTGAAAAATCTAGGGTGGAGCAAACCAAAACTAAGGTAATGTGGCAGTATGGGCGAGGAAACAAGAAAGGGGCAGAGTGCATTGTAAGGCGTCTAGGTATCTGGAGTAGGCTATGGGAGAGAGTGTAAAGTGCCTGTGGGAAGACTTTACGAAGATCGTAGAGGCCATGTTGGTGAAGTTTGTCCCTAGGAAAAGAATATGGACTAGGGGGGCCCACCGTACTGCGGGAGAGAAATCAAGAGACTGTATGTAAAGGAAGTGAGTGAGAGATTTTGGTCATCACTCAACATCGAGATCTTTAGCGCTGGTGAAGGATAACAACAGGGGGTGAGTAAGGAGCAGTGCTCAGTGCTGGAATAAAATGAGGGGGGGGGGGAGAAACGGGAGATCCCCGAGTAAACCTGCAGACCAGTGGCATCATCCGGCATGATTCCCACATGCAAAAATCCAGGGACTGACCCCGCCAGAAATCGAACTCGGACTGCCTTGGTGGGAGGCGAATAGTCTGACCAGTCAGCCACCGTGGCCACTGTAAAGGAAGTGTAGGCAGTTGTATGCAAGGAGTAAGAGACAGTAAATGGCAAGGTATGTTTGTGGATGGATGAAGCAGATAGGAAAAAAGCTAGAAACAAGATCGAAGAGGCAAAAAATGACAGATGAAGGTAAATATAAGGGATGACAGAAACTGTGAGGGTGAAAGGGGAAGAGGAAGAAATACCTCTTCTAACCAGTAAAAATAGTTTGACTGCCACTACTAACTAGGAAAAGGTTAGATATGATAAGGAGACGGACAGGATCAAAGGGCTAGATAGTAAACTTAGGATAGGGGATTGGGATAATTAAAGGCTTGCAGGCTAATAGATTAGTGGGACCCGATGGCATAGGGAATGGGGCTCTTAAATTTGGTGTAATTATTGATAGCAAAGTATTTAAGAGTTGTTTGGCAGATCGTTAGAAGAGGGCAACTTGCCACAGGGGTGGAAGGAGGCTCTGGTGGTACCGGTGTACAAGCAGGGAGAGAATAGAGCAACACCTGGCAGCTACGGACCAGTGAGTCTCATCTCGAGTACGGGTAAGGTAATGGAGAGGCTGCTAGTGAAGTACGTGGTAGATGTGATGGAGAAGAACTCCGTGCAGGAGTATCAGCATGTGTTTAGAAGGGGCTACTCACGTCAGACCAAGCTGGCTGGGCTGGGATACCCGTTTCATAGATTTTGAAAAGACGTCTGACAAGGTGCCACACTGAATTCCAATGAAGAAAGTGGATGCGCTACTGGCTGACGAGTGGTCCATTGGATTAGTGACTTTCTTGAAGGACGGAGCTAGAAAGTGAGAGTTGGGGACATTTTGTCAAAAGAAGGAGTAGTAACATTATCTGGTGTACTGAGTCCCTTGTTGTTTACCATAATGACAAATTACATGAGAGTGGAAGTGGGTGGTAAGATAAGGTTGTTTGTGGATGATTGTGTATTGTATTCATAGGTAGGTGAAGGAAACAACTTACAGGCTAATATTAATCGGGTACCAGAATGGACAGCAAGTAATAAAATTAAGATTAATGTCAAGAAGACAAAGGTGGTGAGATTCATTACAAAGAGAGTACAGTGTAGGGACATGTACAGATGGGGAGAACAAGCTACGTATACAAGTGGTGACAGAATACAAGTACTTAGGTGTGGTGTTACAGGAAGACATTGGGTGTAATGGACACGTAGGAGTGGTTTCTAAGGGAAGAAGGGCTCTGGGAATGCTAGGAAGGGTACTGAATGTAGTCAGTTAAGAGATGAAGGAGAAAGCACACACCTCCATGGTACATCTAGAGCTGGAATATGCAGCAGAGGGATCCTTACAAAGAAAGAGAGGTACAGGAACTGGAGAAGGTTCAGAGAAGGTCAGCCAGATGGGTGAAGGGTAGTTAGAGAAGGCAGGAGCAAGGCGAGGATGAAGAGAAATACTAGCTATCAACGATGATTAAGGAAATAGGTTTGAGTTTTTTTTTTAAAGACAGGCAAAGAGTAGAGAGGCTTGTAAGCTGTTCAAGGTGATTAATGGAGAGAGAGGATGGTAAAGGTTAGGTTCCCAGTTAATCAAGAGTGATTACAAAGGGAGAGGGAACAACAGTGTGAAGATTCATAGTGTTTGGAGGAGGACGTACAGAGGAAGGGAGTCAATGAAGGTAAGGTCAGTGAGGGAGCGGAACATGCTGAGGGAGGAGCTGGCGAGGGTTGGGTTGTTCACGAGAGGTCTGGAGAGAGTGAGTGAATGAGGGGTGTAGACTTGCCACCGGGCAACAGACTATCTGCACCGACGAATAATAATAATTATTATTGTTAGTATTATCATCATTATTATGAAAACAGAACAATCTCAATTTATCATGTAGATTTTTAGTATATCATGGTTGTGACTGGTCCCAGGAATCACTTACCCACACCGGCCCCAGCGAGGTACAGGGCAGCTGGGCAACCAAGACCTCCCACTCCTACGACCAACACAGACGCCGCCTTCAGCTTCAGCTGCCCTGGAACACACAGTGCTAGTCAGCTGAGCAGCAGACTACTGCAAGGCCACACCATGCTGGTAGGAACCCCAAGTTCACTCACCCCTCGGGCCTATCTCCGGCATGATGATCTGTCTGCTGTACCTTGATATCTCTTCTTTGGTCAAGGAATCACCTGGCTGGAAACAAAGGTGCATACAATGTTATCAGTATGGATTGTTCTCTTACAGACCTGAATCTATTCATGACTAAAAATTAAATTTCTGCAACATTCAAAACAACCAGTATGGTAAGCAAGATTCTTGGTCTACTACACAGATTCATACATACACAAACTATTGGCATTCATAAAATCCGGTTGGATTTGGTCTCTCATGCATGAATCATCAATATAGGCCCTATTTACAATAATGTAAAGCCTTCTGTCTGAGGCGTGGGCCCACATGCTGTGTTGGATCACATAATCCCCCCCCCCCTTCCTAGACTCCTATGCGAACGTAATGTGCACCCAATTTGGGATGTTGTTCATTGACTCTATTAGGCTTTAAATACGTTCCGTCGACAGTGTGGTCATCAGATAGTTAGGCATCCACGCAACTGTACCCAAGAACAGAAACTGTGAAGGGAATCGCCCTCGGCACTTTCGTGAAACCACGTAAAATATAAATCAAGATATCTCGAGCCGGGAATCGAACCCATGTCATGTCCAAACACAATTTTCTTGAATATTATCCTTCAGTCGCTTACAATTCCGTAAATCAATTGCACTAAAAACGAAATATATTAACTTTTTGTGTAGCGCTACAGTAAAACTCCTCAATAGTAAACACTTGTTTTTGAAAGATACATACATTCTTAACGTCGAATTCTGCAACCTTAACCTCAGCCAAAGCTCTTTCCTTTTCTTTCAGCTGCTTCTTCAGTGCTTCGATTTCTGATTGTAAACTTTCGGCACTCATTGTTATGTTTTAATAATTAAATAATGCGCGTACATACAAGGCTATTTACGCTGAGAAGCCGCCGCCCCGCCTACACGTCACAATGGGTACTGCTGGGTAGTTACATAGGTAGTTATCGTGCATCAGGCGTATATGAAAACTATATTAGATCTACTCGATAGTGTAGATATTACTCTAAAATCGGTTAAGAACATCGTGCGATAAAATTATACTGGCCCTCTAGTTATTCAACATAGATCAATCACTTATACTCTATCCATTCTAAGGTTGCAGCTAATTCATACAAGTGAATAATAGAAAAAAAATTTGCACAGCGTAAATTTTATTTGAAATATTAAAAAATACAAGGTAACTGTGTTACGGCACAATCACAATTCAATTCTTTATTGTCCTGTAGACTACATGGTTGTACAGTAGTATAGGATTCGTCATAGAAAAGTTATGTACATATTTACAAAAAAACAAACAAACAAAACTAACTAAACAAAATAGGCTGTGTTTACACATGATTTATACACAATGCATTTTTGTAAAATAAAGCTTAACATACTGTAACAATGATAATTTGTACCTATGATAGCAAGAATAGTATAATACAATATTTATTTGATATATAATTTACTGTGACACTATATGAATTAAATATATACATAGAATATTTTTAATTTAATAAAATCTTTAACACCATTAACATGTATTGGTGCCTAGTTTGATTTCGAAATACTGTCCAGTATAAGGGGTGTGAGTGTAGAAAAATTTTTAGGCTAGATTTAAATGTTTTATTATTATTTTCAAACAGTTGTGTCAATGTAGCAGGTAGGTAACTATACACATTTATTGCTGAGTAAAAAGCACTGTTTTTATATGTCATTAAATTACTTTGTGGTTTATGCAAGTCTTTTTTATTTCTAGTGTTATGGCCATGAACTGCTTGTGAGAAACCAAAATATAACTCAATTGCTTTGATTTATTTCGATAGCAATTTGTATTTCTGCTGCAACCTTAGAGTGGACAGAGTATAACTCGTTTTCGATGGAGCATAAGCGGTATTTGTTGACGCATATCTTCACTTAACAAGATGGTGGACCCTCCCTCACACTTTACCCAGCCAAGCATCCCCGCCCAAGGTTTGTGTTTATGCTCCATCTGGCCTATTTGCTTATTCCTGGAGAATTCGCCCGTGGACTTGTACAAAATCTTTTTACCATTATGTACCGAAAAACGATCACACGAATGCAATGGAACAAACAAGCAAAATGTTTAGATTAATCCATGATGGCGATACATTGTTTTAAAAAAATAGGTTTTGTCAGTTGGGGTTTTAGGAAATTTAACTATGATGTCATCCCTGTTACAGGACGTTTTGTAAATTTAGGAACAAGCTCTATGGCATTTATTTTTATTTACTTTTGTAGCAATGGCAAATAATAACATACCAGTCGAAAAATGTGGTGGAAAATATTGGTGGTGGTATTTAATGATGTTTATTCAACTGGATAAGAGCTAGTAAAGAGTTCGAACTTTATAGTCAGTGTTTGTTGCTGTTGGTTTTTGACGAAAGGTGGTTATTAGATGCTGCATAAATTGGTAGACGGTAGATGACATGAAACTAATTTAAATGGTCTGAAATACTGTGGAATTTTCAGTATGCGGACATGCGCTGTACATATAACGTTATATATAAAAACTTATATTAGATATAAAGTACAGCTGTATCAGTTGATTGTGTACTAAATGTGAAGTGTATTTAAATTTCGTAATAAAAATGTGAACGATGTGTGACAGGGTTATGACAAGAAAAGCCATGTCAAAAAATGTTCGTAGAGGTGGTATCTACTTGCGTTGCAGCTGACAGAAAGATGCTGCGAAGCAAGAGTTAAATGTTAGTTATAGGGTAAGTGAACAGATAATATAAATAATAATCTGCACGGTAAACATTTAGAATAGGAACTCATTGTGTACCTACCAAACTACAATACTGATTTTAGAGGTATAGTTTATTAATAATGTTTCTATAGGTCATTCGGGATAAAGTGAGCACTAAAGATTTAACCTTTGAAAAAAATCACTTGCAGTTACAGCACATAATTCAACATTAACAACAAGGCGATCCGGGTTCGATCCCCGGCGTTGTCGGTCGGATTTTCGCATGTGGGAATCGTGCCGGGCGATGTCGTTGGTCGGCGGGTATTTTCGGGTATCTCCCGTTTCCCCCGCCCTTCATTCCAGCACCACTCCATACACACTTTATGTCACCCCTCACCAGCGCTGAAGACCTCAATGTTACGCGTTGACCAAAATCTCTCGCTCATTCAACATTAACAATAGTTACCTGACTAGTTGTATGGTTGGCAGTGAATTACTGAATGTAGTTCCATGTATTTTCTTACTGAAATCCAACAGTATTTCATAATAATATAATAGTAATTTGTCTTGCTATTGAGCAAGCGCCCAGTGGCAAGCATCCAAACACTCCTGCAACAAATTCCACTCCCTGACGGTCCTAACCAGCGTCGACTGTAGTCCCCACCCCGTCGTCTGCCAGACCCTGTACTGTAATAAAGTCAACTGGAATCAACAAATATGTTGATAATACGAACCCATTGCAAGAATCTTTCAAAGATCACATTATATTTTATATCATTACATTAATGAATATTTATAATAAACTATATAGATTCCTACCAATTGCACAATTTATCTTACGCGCGTAAACATCAAGTTACTTGTCCAGAGGAGTTAGATATTTCCCGGCGTCAGTTATTACACGCTGAAAAATACGTATTGGCTGAAAATAGAACCTTAGCAGGGCTTTTTTGGGTGCTCACTGAATCCTGAATTGCCTATACGGTAAGTTACAAGTAGACCTATGTAAACAATTATCGTTCGGTTAGTAAGGTTGCAGGACTACTTGAACTACTATAGAAACATTTTTCAACAGTAAACTATACCTCTATATTCAGTAGTTTGGCTGGTACACAATGAGTAGCTATTCTTTATATTTACTACCGTAAAATGGGGTGAATAGGGACGCTGGAGTGAATAGGGACAAAATTTGAAACAGATTCCTAGCTTAGAAATTTATTATAAATTAAATTATATTTCAGTACAATAACTCTTTGTTAAATCATTAACTGCCAACCTTTAGAAAAAACTCTGATTTAATACTGCGTACTGGAACTTTTGATTTGAAATTTTGTCCCTATTCACCCCAGCGTCCCTATTCACCCCATTTTACGATACCAAATTATTGACTTCAATGTAAATAAATTGTTTTTGTTTAAAATGAATAATATTCTGTAAACATTAAAGCTTGCAACATGTTCTTAAAGACCATAATTATTCTATATGCTTCCGTAGGATTAGGGGAGGAAAGTTTCCAAAAATAAATAATTACTGTAAATCTTGCAGGTTACACAGCGTATGGCCTTCTTACAGAAAGACGAGCATTATATGCTGGATGTAAATAATACAGTAAGTTAATGCATATTTTCATTTTCTATTTTTATAGGAAATCATGGAAACTAGGTTGAAGAAGGGGACCACACATAAAAGAGCATCTGTAACTATTGATCAAGATGCCAATGAAGAAGAAAAGGTTATTATGTTACAATGTTCATAACAGTAAGCAGTTATGTAACTTACACTTTTAAGTGTGTGTGCCTTGTTTACATATTTATTAGGTATAGATGTATTTAAGGCTAGTTGTTTTCTAATTACTTTGTTCAAAGGCTTTTTACACATAACAGTTCAGTATTTTATGGCTGCTAATGTTCATCATTAGAAAGTTCATCCCAACAGTTAAATACAGTAGAACCCTTATGTTAGACTTTCTAAGGAACGAATGAAATGAGGGGAAAGTGTAAATGGAGGGTAACAACAAAAACCGTAGCAAAAAATGTATTAATTAAAAATTTTTACAAGTTAGTTCATAATTGCAGCACAGATGTAATATCAAGTAAGTCTCTTTATAGGTAAAATATAATCAATATTCTAACAAAAGATTTGCTACTAGGTATAGTGTGATGCACCCACCCTGCCTGATCATCTGAACTAGGTAGTAGGTATAATTATTATTTTTTTTTGTTGTTTGACTTTGAATATAAGTATGTAAAGGTAACTGAACCGTGTAATGAATAATGGCTGGTCCAGTGGTATGTGTATCGCTGCAGTCTTGGGGATCCTGCTTGAGGGGACCACGTTCGGTTCCCGACTCACCCAATATGGTGCATGTGGCGAAGCCAGTGAAATCTGTTGCGAAAATAAGACAACTCCGGTGGAGTGAAATTTTACAATAACATAAACCAGCGAGTGGAATGCCTCTGACTTACGTTTGTCATTTTTCATTTTCTTTAAAGTGTAAACATTAAAATTTATCATAGCACCACCTTGTTGGTACTCGTTGGAATCGGCACTCAATTTCTGGAAACTTTGCTCTCTTGGCAATATTTGATATATTTAATAG
>PNEQ01004084.1:0-13010 GCA_003012365.1 Medauroidea extradentata
CCTGAAAGAGCAAAAAGGTCATAGTGACATACGGCCGTAAATGCAATCAAAGTGATGCAATTCCATTAGAAGTAGGAGATTAAATATGTTTGACAGAACATGCCATGCAAGTGGCAATGTTCTGAGTGTTATTACGTAGGGACCTAAAAAATTCGCGTTTTCTTTCCGACACGAGCTAGAATTCCAGCAACTGCAAGTTCGTGTCACTTTCGCAATTGGCCCTTGACTTATTTGACGCCTTCTGAAAGTCGCTGAGCCAATAACATAAATGTAAATAATCACATGCCCATTTTACTGTGAAAGCGAGCAGCTAATTAACAGCTGCTGTCTGCTTGAGAAAACATACAAACTTGGCGGATAGCCCACTGGGCAGTGAACCCGCAAATTTTTCCGGGCTCTAGAATAAAACACCTTTCGCTTTCATCATTTTAATGGGGCAAAATACCTGTACTGTTTGCAACATATTTACCTGAACTACTTGATGAAGTTCCTTCAGCTACACATCATGTTTCGTAATTCCAAATCAACGGCGCCCCTCCTCATTACTGCAACTTGGTGAGGGAGTATATTAATACCACATTTCCTTGGTGGTAGTACCACAAATTAAATAAGTACTAACATATGTGACAAGGAAAGACTTTTCATTGTTGTTATCGTACCAGCTCTCGAAGCGTACAGGTATGTAAACAATGTCAGTAGTACTTATTTATTCTGTGGTAGTACCATAACCTGGCCACCGAAGTGTCCCAGCCTCTGCCACTTAGAATAGTTTTTTGGCGTTTTAAATATTTTTACATAACATAAAAATAGTGCTGTTTAGTGCTTCGTAATTAAAATTGCGATTTTTATAAAAAATTTACAATCATTAATATCAAGTTGAAATCCGTCAATAATTATTAATAATGTTGTCATTTAACACTAGTTACGAAAAAAAAAGTATCAAAATTAATTCAGAATTTGCCTTGATAGTGTAGGCGATATGCACGCCGAATTAAATTTTATTGAGTGTCCTAAAGAAGTTTCGACCCATAGCTCAATTCTGAATATAAAGTATTGTAGGGGAAGGTTGTCACTTTAATATTACGTATGTGTGTTGTGGGGTCAATCGTTGGTTCGAGACCAACAGTGTTTTGAATATTTCCATGTTTCGAAAAATCGTAATTTTTTAAGTCCTCAAATATATATTGAAATTTTCCTAAAAATAAATATGTAATACTTACAAATTAAAGGTAAAACATTTTCATTTCAATTAAAGTTAATACTGTTTCATTTTACTTCTTGTTGTGACATAAAAAAATATCTAAACGTAACTCAGAATTTGCGCGCACTGTCATCAATAAGCATAGGCGAAATGCTTGCCGACTGTTTTGCTATTTAGTCTCCAAAACAAGTTTCGACCGGGAGCTCAATTCTGAATACATGGTGTTGTAGAGGAATGTAGTCGCTTTAATTTGACGTATGTGTGATGTGTGGTCAATCCTTGGTTCGAGTCCTACCTTGTTTTGAATATTTTCATATAATTAGAGAAAATCATGATATGTGAAGCCTTACAACATATATTGCGACTTTTCTAAAAGTACGTAATTCCTGAAACAATATATTTGAAACATTTTATAATAAATGATAACGTTTAATTTAATTTCTAGTCGCAAGATAAAGAAAATATATATAGACGTATCTCTGAATTTGCGCGCACTGCCATGAATAATTACAGGCGAGATATACGCCGACGTTTTTGCTATTTAGTCTCCAAAAAAAGTTTCGACCGGGAGCTTAATTCTGAATACATGGTGTTGTAGAGGAAGGTTGTCGCTTTAATTTGACGTATGTGTGATGTGTGGTCAATCCTTGGTTCGAGTCCTACATTGTTTTGAATATTTTCATATAATTAGAGAATTTCGTGATGTATGAAGCCTTACAACATATATTTGGACTTTTCTAAAAGTATGACATTTCCTGAAACAATATATTTGAAACATATTATAATTAATAATAATGTTTAATTTAGTTTCTTGTCGCAAGATAAACAAATATCTAAACGTAACTCAGAATTTGCGCGCACTGCCATGAATAAGTACAGGCGAGATATACGCCGACGTTTTTGCTATTTAGTCTCCAATAAAAGTTTCGACCGGGAGTTCAGTTCCGAATTAATGGTGTTGTAGAGGAAGGTTGTCGCTTTAATTTGACGTATGTGTGATGTGTGGTCAATCCTTGGTTCGATTCCTACAGCGTTTTGAATATTTTCATAAAATACAAAAATTCGTGATTTTCTGAATCCCTTTATTATATATTACGATTTTTTAAAAAATAATATATTACACCGGCAAATGGAAGTCGAAACATATTAATTTATATAATGTTAATATTTTATCATAATATTTTTGTTGCATACATATAACAATATCTAGATGTAATTCTGATTTTGCGCGCACTGCCTTTAATAACTAAGGCGAGATGCACGCCGACTATTTTGCTATTTAGTCTCCAAAAAAGTTTCGACCGGGAGCTCAATTCTGAATATACAGTATTGTAGGGGAAGTATGTCACTTTAATTTGGCGTGTGTGTGATGTGGGGTTAATCCCATGTTCGTGACCTACAGCGTTTTGAATATTTTCATAAAATACGAAATTTCGGGATTTTTAAATATATATTGCGATTTTTCTAAAAATGTTCTAATACCGGCAAATAGAATTTAAAACATATTAATTTATATAATGTTAATATCTTATTATAATATTTCTTGTTGCTACATATAATATTATCTTATCTATACGTAACTCTGAATTTGCGTGAACTGCCTTGAATAACTATAGGCGAGATGCCCGCCGACTATTTTGCTATTAATTATCCGAAAAATGTTTCGACCGGGAGATCAATTCTGAACATACAGTGTTGTAGGGGAAGGTTGTCGCTTTAATTTGACGTTTTTGTGATGTGTGGTCAATCCTTAGTTCGAGTCTTGAAATAGTTTTAATTATACATGTTTTAAAAAAAGAACCGTGCAGTTGTTAATGGTTTACTTTGAAATTACATGGACGGAAACTTTCGTCATTTAACTAAACAGGTGTATAAATACATATTATCGCAAAAAAAAATTTCAATTTGACGTATTTTTACACTGTAATTAGGACAGATTATGTATAATATAAAGAGGATAAATGTTTTTGAAATGGGTGTTTACGTGTGAAAGTGTCATGGCGACTTCGTACATGTGAGGTTTTTGCTGTTGCTGTCCGTGTCCAATAAGTTGACCGCGGTCTACACAAGTAGTTATTTGATTTCTGCTTTTGAATAGCTTAGGCCTAAGCGGTAAGTCCATGTTATTTAATAATTTAAAATTAAGGCAAACAGTAAGAATACCTATTCACCGTAAATTGGTTGAATTATCGGTTTTACAATCATAGCACAGTTTTTAATGATAAATGTTTTTATAGTCGTAGACCGTACTTTAGATGGCAAACAGATTACTACTTCGTAAAAAGCTTTCATGAAAGTATATCAGCCGGAAAGTGTGTTGTATACATGAAATATTACTTGTAATCTAAATTGCTCTGAGATAGTTATGTAAAAATGTTATGTCCATGTGATTGTTTTATGTCCTGTTTGTTCTTGGACCTCTGTTTTTTTTTTTTTTTTTTGCTGAACATGTCTCTGTTTGTAGAATAAGGCAGATGTGGCTGCCAGATCCGTGATGTAACTGTCCCTCTAGCGAGCCCTGGCTCTTTGGGACCTATTGGAAAATAAAATAAATAAATAAAATGGGTATTTATTTATTTATTTTTATTCACTCCGTAAATCTCTGCCAGTATACAAGCAAGGGGAGGATAGGGCAAGGCCTGGTAGTTGCAGACTGGTGAGTCTCACCTCGAGCACGGGTAAGATAATGGAAAGGCTGGTAGTTAAATTTGTGGTAGTTGTAATGCATGGGAAGAACTGGATACAGGAACATCACCATGTGTTCAGAAGAGGCTACTCGTGTAAGACACAGCTGGCTAGGCTATTGGAGAATCTAGTACAATTTGTAGATGAAGGGAAGCAGGTGGATGCCTGCTTCATAGATTTTGAGAAGGCGTTTGACAAGGTGCCACATGGAATTTTAATGAGGCAAGTAAATGAGCTGCTGGATGAAAGGTGGGTGGTTGACTGGATTGGTGAGTTCCTCAAGGGACGGAGCCAGAGAGTGAGAGTGGGGGACTCCTTGTCAAAAGAAGGAGCTGTAACATCAGGGGTGCCACAAGGAAGTGTTCTGGGTCCTTTGTTGTTTACTATAATGGTAAATGACATGGAAGTGGGAGTGAGTGGCAGGATGAGATTGTTCGCGGACGACTTTGTACTGTATTCTGAGGTAGGTGTGAAAAACAACTTGCAGGCAGACATTAATCGGGTACTGGAATGGACGGAAACCAATAAAATGAAGATTAATGTCAAGAAAACAAAGATAATTAGATTCTTTAAAAACGTCTACAAGCTCTAAAAAAATATTTATCCTCCAAAAAAGAGCTATTAGAATAACCTGCTAAAAATGTTAAAGATTCATGCAGCGAACTATTTTAACAAGGCATATTACTTGTCAGTATATATATGAAGCCTGTAGACGTTCCCCAGAACAACACTCCATAAGTCATTAATGAATGGAATTATGAAAAGTAAACTATTCATAATATATCTTTTCTCACAATCTGCGATAAATACCTTAGATCAAAACATACTGCACTCAGTTTTTTAACCAATTGTGTTGTATGTTCTTTCCATTTCAGTTCCTGGTCTGTATGTAACCCTAGGAATTTAGTTGTGGATACATTTTGAATTTGGATGTGATTGAATTTTACACTTAATTCAGTAGCAATTTTATTTTTTGTAATGGATTGTATACAGTTTGTTTTCTCAATGTTAAGTACCAGTTTATTCATTGAAAACCATTCGAATAGCTTTGTACTTACGTACTTCACCACTTAATTCCTCCATTTCTTTTTGTGATTTGGTTAAGCAATAAGCTAGTGTCGTCAGCAAATAAAACTGAATTAATAGTTGGGCCAAGGTAAGATGGTAGGTCGTTTATGTAGATTAAGAAAAGTATTGGCCCCAATATAGAGCCTTGAGGGACACAGTGTTTAATGTATCTGGGGTTATTTGTCTAATTGTTTGATACTGCGACTTTTTGAGTTCTGTTGAGTTTAGGTATGGTTTAATTAAGATATTATGATTTACACAATCGAACGCTTTTCTTAAGTCACAGAAAATGCCCAGTGTCTGTTCTTTGTTATTTAAAGAGTGTAATATACTAGTTGTTAGCTCATATATAGCATTTATAGTTCATAAGCCTTTCCTGAAACCAAACTGTGATGATGAGATTATATTATAAGTTACGAAATGTTTAATCAATCGTACATTGATTACCTTTTCAAATACCTTAGCAAAAACCGAAAGAAGTGATATGGGCCTGTAATATTCTATCTTATCTCTAATCCCCTTTTTGAATATTGGTTTGACTATTGCTACTTTCGGTCTTTCTGGAAACTCGCCAGTTTCTAACATTCTATTGCAGATGTTACTTATCGGTATACGGATTAAATCTGCTGATTTTTTAAAGATAACAGTTTCAATGCCATCATACCCACATGCGTTTTGGGGTTTAAGAGAGTTAATAATTTGTTTTATTTATTTGTGTGTTGTATGTGATACTGAAATGTTTGTTACAGTTTTTGGACAGTTCCTGTTCTCATATTCAGCAGTGTTTGTCACTTGGGCAACATCTATTATACTGTCAACAATTGAAACAAAATACTTATTAAATACATTTGCTGGTTCATTTGGGTTGTTTACAGCCTGATTATTTCTTTTCAATGTAATTTCTTTATAATTTTGTCGAGTTTCAAAATGCCTACAAATGAAAGAGGAGGAATTAGAGTCGCTGGGAAATGAGTGCAGGTGTGAAAAATGTGATACGGAGATATAGTGGCAGTGGTAGGTAACCGGAACAGACAGGAGTTGGAGAAAGAGGAGAGAGACAACCAGGTAGGAGAGGAAAGGAGTACCACGAGGAGTGACTGGGCATTGAATATACTGGGGTACATATTGGGGGGGAATAGTAGATGGAATGGAAGGGAGAAGGCAGGAGTGGAATGGTATAGTTGAGGTTATTAACAGGAAGGAAATGGAAGTGAGGAGTAGAATTGAGAGGGTAGAGGAGGAGATGAAAAGAAGACCAAAGGCTGAATTAAGTAGATTGGAAGAGAGAATAGAAAAGCTTGAATGTGAATTGAATGTGAATTAAAGGTGAATAAAGGGGAAATAGCAGCTCTGAGTAGTGCAGCACAGAGGGAGTTGGAGGAGGAAAGGCAAAGGAGAAGGGAGATGGAAATTGAGATGGAAAAGCTGAGAAAAAGGGTAGAGTAATTGGAAGTGAAGACCAGGAAAAGGCTGAGACAAGTAAGGACAGGTATGCAGAGGCAAGTAGTAAGGAAACTCAGAGGGAAGATAGGACAGGAAAGGAGGGAAAAGGGGAAGTAGCAAGGGAGGAGCCGGAGAAAACTGGAAAGCAGGTCAAGGAAACAGAAAATGTAGACAGGGGCGGGGGAAACCAACTACGAGAGGAAACCAGGTTGACTGATAGAAGTAAACAGAAAGGAAGACCCCAACACAAAGGAAAATGAAGGAAGAAATGAAATAAAGAGAGAGGAACATGCTCCTATCCAGTTCTGTGTCAACAGTACTAACATTACTGAAATGTTTGACCCATCTGTTTAATTTAGCATTTGTTGCCTTTATCTCCTCATTCACACGGCCACGCTACTAAATCGTGCCTCACTGGGAGACCAACGACTACTACATCTGTATGTGTTAATGTAGCTAACTTTCTTTTGAGTGTTTTTAACATTGTTACCTTTATTTTGATACACATCACTGTCACCACTTACTATAACTACTACCGTACATCATTTGAATTCAAATTTTCACATTCAACTTCGTTACCTTTTACAATATACTCCAAGCTAGCTCCAGGTTTGACTAGGCCTATAACCTTCCTATCATTCATTTTTTCACACAAGTTACCAGCAAGTCGACTACCATGGCTGTCTGCTAATATAATCTCTTTACCTTTGTTTTCTTCCTGAACCTTCTTTTTCTGCGAAGTTGGATCTTGCGTTTGTTTTGGCGTAGCTACTTCTCTCGAGTTGGTGTTCTCGACCAGTGCATTGTTGTTGCACTTAAGCTTACCTGGTTCTTCGGACAAAATTTCGAACTTGTTCTTGATTGGTACCTTATAGACATCAGAACTAGTACTGCTAAGTTCTTCTCTCCTATCGTGTGCAGGTCTTAGTCCATTCTTCACCACTTTCGACCATGTGCAAGTAGTATCTGTAGTGATTGGATTGGAGCACCCTCGACACACTTTCAAATAATCTTGTAGCTCACTAATTACTTCCCCTATTTCCTCTACTAACTGTTTTACCAAACTATCATTCCAGCATCTATGATTGTCGTTGAAATGGAGAATCCCGGTGTTTTGTTCGTTTACCACCTCGCCATTTTGAACACTACACATCGAACCTTTGTTTACTGCATCGAGTCTATCGGCCACCTCGGACAACTCGGTAAATATCAAGTTCATCTACTCATCGTGTACCGGCCAAACTACTGACGTTAGACATATAGTTTACTGGTGAAAATGTTTCTAGTGACATTCTATGTAGTCCTACATAAAAAAAATGTGTTAGGTTTTTTATGTTAGTTTGGTTAGGTTGTTAGGTTAGTTTTAGTTAGATTAGATTAGTTTAGGTTAGTTCATCAACTAACCTAATCTAACTTAAACTAACCTAAAAAACCTAACCTAACAATTTTTTTACGTAGGACTACTTAGAACGTCACTAGAAACATTTTTCATCAATAAACTATATGTCTAAAATCAATCCTTTGGCCGGTACACGGTGAGTAGTGATACTTGATATTTACCCTTCCGGTTTAAAATTAAAATGAAATGGTTATCCAGAACTTACATGTTACTTCAGATTTAAAATTGTGTGCTTCGCTCAAACAACAGCTGAAACGTGCTGGATGCGGCATATGCTGACTGACTACTTTCCAATGGAAGCTTGGGGGGAGGGGGGGCATGTTTTCTTGGGAAAACCACACAATAGACACTATTAAAAAATGCAAAACACAACTGTGACAAGACATATTGAAGATATATATAAGACAAAATACGTGGAACAATGAAATAGAAAGTGGGCCTAATTATTATAAAAACGTAATTTTGGACACATTTAAAGTGTGTTCATGCAGACATGTTCGCCGGGGTGACACGTAGTGATGCAAGCAAACAATTGAGAAAGAAACACAATAACACTTGATAAGGATTGGTAAACAAAACACTAATGAGAACTCTTGTCACATGCTGTTATTTAGATCCTTGACACTGCTGCATTGATGCGCACATCATCCTATCTCTCACCGTGTGCCACTGTTGCAGCACATTGGAGGGCTTCCTCGGGAGTCTACAGTGTGGCAGACAGGCTTCTTGAGAGGCATGCCTGGGCACACGTCATAGGTGTGGGATGGAAATTATAATTACGAAAATGGCAACAAAATCCCAAAAATGCCAAGACATACCTACCTACAATTTTTGCACTAAAACTTTACAGTGAATGAGGTTTAAATTATATTGACAAACACAATTGGACTTCCGACAATTAGTTCTTCTCTCTTATAACTGTAATAGTAAGTATATACAAAAGACAGAAGCACAAGTACTTATGTGTTGGTACTTGACAGATACACACACATACGGATGATGACACAAAATCGTGGAAGCATATATTGTGATGTTTTGCTGCTTAAAGCAGCTTCCTCGGGTGAAGAGACATAGAAGTTGCGCTAAGCAGCAAAACGTCACGATATGTGCTTCCACGACTTTGTGTCATCATATGTACTTGTCATCATCTGTATTTGTGTCATCTGTATTTGTGTGTATCTGTCAAGTACCAACACATAAGTACTTGTGCTTCTGTCTTTTGGACATACTGTTAGCCTAGCAGCCGCTTCCAATAATTTATATAACAATAATAGTAAGTTAATAACAGTAATAACAACACTTGTTGATTTGTGCTGTGCTGATTTCACAGTGTGCCAAATATTTTAATGTCATAGCATGTTCTGCAGCTGTTGTTTAGGTAGGACCACAGTAAATATCAGTTTAATAGTAAATTTTCGTTATTTCCTTTTTCTTTGCACTCTTGCTCATTTCATTTGTAAATATTAATGTTTAAGTGAATAACCTAGTGGTGGATTGCGTTACTTATTTTTGCTTGCATTTCAGGTAGTGCATGTTTACATCAGTGAGCCTATTGAGACTTGGAAGATTATCACAGTTACGCCTCATCATGAGTGCAGCTTCTAATAAGCCAGTTGAGACAGAAATACGGAGGCTGCTGACGAGTACGTTCAAGCCCTCCTACCTCGACGTCATCAACGAGTCCCACAAGCACAACGTCCCGAAAGAAGCAGAGATGCACTTCAAGGTGGTGGTGGTTTCAGACCAGTTCGAAGGCAAGAAACTTATCGAGGTACGTCTGATTGTTAGTTGTTTAGTGTATGATCACTTAGTGTTTGGCAGGATGAATAGTGGAGCTCTAGCTGCAGTCTTGTAATGAATGCACTTCTAACGTACACTTGTGTGTGTGCACACTTAAGAGGAGTCTTCGCCAGCATCAAATTTCCACCTTTGACGCGTGGGAACAGCATAACGATAAGAGCCAGTGTCTCACGCTTGGCGGGAAGCATATTGCCTCTATTCGCAGCACGCCAATCTGGCATGCAATGTTTTCCTTGTAGTCTTTTTCCTACGGCACTTTAAGTGGTGACCACAACATTTTATTTTATAATAGTATGAAGTAAAAGACCATTGCATGCCTTTCGCTTTGCACTTTACGAATTCAGGTAATATTTTCCGAGTTGCAACAGTCTAAAAAGCTGCTTTAGCCATTTTGAGAGGCCCGAAAATCATATTTCTAGCAAACGTGCTGAATTTTTGAAAACATGGAAGCATAGTTTCAAGTGTGTGTTCTTTCCGTAGGTAAATATAATACGAAAAAGTTAAGCGGTTTTGCGTAAAAAAAATATGCGTTACACGCTGCAACGCTGTCCATGCGCCAGAGGACTCCTTTTAACATGTGCATTGTCAAAAACTTGCCTACATTATACTGTCAGATGTATTTAATACAAAACTCAAAGGACCTAAATTTTGTCAGTTTATAATATTGAAGTTTTTAGTACATATTAACAGGTATTTGTGATAGGCTAGCTATAAAAATTTAATATGAAAATTTTTTAGACTGTTCGTCCCAAACATGATCTTTCTTACAACCACCATAACTTCTGTTTAGTATTCGACTCGATGATTCTTATCTTATTAATAAGGGAAGAAAACAGTTTTGTACTAATGAGGTTCTGATTTTCATGCTTGCTACTCTAATGTAAAACATGTTGAAACCAGCTTGTGTGGTGTTTGAATATTTCTGTGGTGTTTGGGTAAAGTAGTATAAGTCAAAAAATGGTGTTCTGAGTAAATCGAAGAAGAAAGTTTGAAGTTCTACTGTGTATAATGGAACATACAAACTTACAAATTTAATTTTTAACCTTCTCATAACCATTAGAGTTATTGCCTTTTACCCAGCCCTAGAACATAACGTGTAGAATGTGCTCCCATACTTTACACAATTTTTGAGTTATACCACTTTACTAGAACATTACAGATTTATGGTTCTGGTTGTAAGTGTATGCATAATCTGCTGAAAAATTCTTGTATAACCTTACATTTCATGGTTTATTTTACAATAAAAGTAACCTACTTAAAGGGGTCTTATTAATGAAACTCAATACGTTGTATTGGCTTGTTGACAGAGGCATCGCTTGGTGAACACAACTCTACACCAGCTTCTGCAGGACAAGATACATGCCTTGTCGATAGAAGTGAGTATACTGTACCAGTAGGGTGTGTCTACCATGGATAGGGACTAGAAAAGTTCGTGAATTGTTAGTACAGGTTAAATTATAATTGCACATACATTTCTTCAATATTTTCAGTTAATTGGGTGTGATTGAATAATGTGTTACAGCAACATAACTGGGTGCCATCTTAGTTTGGTGGCTTGTAGGGTACTTGGCTGTCTCACCCCACCTCTGTCTAGAGTTGTTTTTTTGTGCAAGATAATTTTTTTTGATAGTGGTTTTCTATAGTTATTAAAGTAGGTTCACAGAAATTTGAATGGAGTTGTCCTAATTATATCCCGGCTGCAGTATGGACACAGGATCCCAGGATGCTGAGCTAGATAAGTTTTGTTAAATTATTATTATTTTTTTTTTTGCATTCTTGGGTTGCCTGGTTAAGTTTAGTTGCCCAGCCTACTATAGCTTGAAGTGATGTGTGTGTGTGTGTGTGTTGTAAAGGCTAATAAAAGCAAGCCTTTAAGTATTATATTTTCTTTCTTTTACACTATGATGAATTGACCCAAGTGCTTTAAGAAACAAAAGATAAACAATTGACGAAGTCAGAACAAAGACAGGAAATAAATATTAGGTTGTAATTTTATGTAATTATTATTTATTTTCCGATGGGCCGCGCCATATTGGATTTATCTTTGAGTAAAAGTACTAAAAAACCATAGTAGCAATGAATGCACTCAGCGCCTGTAAATTATACTAGTAATGATATTGTAATTAATTTTGATTTTTGAGCACGCTGTACAATTTCTAACAAAGTATTTTTCTTTTTGGAAATTTATTGGCATGATGTGTCTTAGATGTTATATTTACGTAATATTTGAATGCGTCGGTAGGGGCGCACGCCCGCACGTCGTAGGTCATGGGATATGACGTATTTCTGGCGGCAAGAGAGGAGTCCCTGAAAGGAGGTGGTAAACCCCGTTTGGGAAGAGCGTGGTTGGAAAGCATTGAGAATGGACACACGTGGTGATAGCGAGTGTGATATGTATCGCCCTGCATCGGGTTCAAGTACTAATGTTTTGAGGGTAGAACTGGTGTGCGAGGATAAAAAGGGACAAGTACTTTATGGGTCACGTATATATTTGATTGAACTCGAGGTGGTTTTAAATTTTTTTTATGTTTATTAGAATTTTTGCTTAAGTGTTTTGAGTCGAGCCTATCGGTATTTATCTTTATTTATTTCAGTGATAGTGCAAGTGCACTGGAAATGTGCAACAGACTTACCGGTGAATAAACCACCGCATTAAGCACCAGCTGGATGTAGTTTTTATTTGATTTTTACACTGGTTTAACAGTGAGTCTTTTCTTTTTGAACCCATGCCTAAAGAACCCGAGGTAAGAGATGCTCCACGACTGAGTGAAGAGAGGACTTGGTGCCAAGGCTGGTGCTTTCACGGAAGGCAGGGGATATGGTAGTAAGAAAGTGGCCATTACAGGCTGCCTACAGCAAGCAAATGTGACACTCTGCAACTGCACATGTTTTAGAGCTGTTTCCTTCATTTCTCGCTGTCTCTCGCCATTCTTAGGTACTGTGAACACCTGCTAGCATAGCTGCCGTGGTTGTCGTCTTCTGTATTTACTTTATAATGCTTCAAACAAACATATCACAGTTGGATTAAAATTTTATTTCAATAATTTTACACTACCACAAACAAATAGCAACATTTGTTATGATTTTTAAAATATATTATTAATTTATTTTGTTATTTAATTGGACTTATTTTTGCATATAGCGAAGTTAAGGCGGAATTGCCTTGTCTGCCACTTAACCACAGTGGTTACAACTTTTAAGGTCACCAAAGTACATTATAGGCCATTCGGAATAAAGTGAGCACTAAAGATTTAACCTTTGAAAAAAATCACTAGCTGTTACTGCATATACATCACCACTAACAAGAGTTACTTTACTGCTTGTATGGTTGGTAGCGATTTATTGTACGTAGTTCCGTGTATTTTTCTATTTGAATACAACATTAGTGAAAGAACATATGACGAACTCGACCTG
>PNEQ01004084.1:14010-43193 GCA_003012365.1 Medauroidea extradentata
ATCATTGACATTACACTCATGGGGATTTGCACCAACTTTAACAATTTTTTTCTCAGAAACTACTTGGCCCAGGGAGGAAAAATTTGGTACAGTTTCATAACATGATGGTATTAGCAAGTACAAAAAGTTTCATTAAAATCTGAGACGGTGGGTGTCATTTTGAATCTTTACTGGTCTATTTGACGTGGAATGACCCTAATGCAACACGTTTATTTATCCTGGTAGCTTGTTAAATGTTATCAGTTTTATTTTTGTTTTTGATACGTTGTAATAAAATAAATTTTTTATATTTTAATTAAGCAAAAAGATTTTAAGAACAATAAATTTTAAATTTGTAATGACGCAACATTAATTTTGCCAGAATTCATGTGTCTGTGAAATTGCAATCAATTTTCTTCACCAATTGCGAGAACTCAAACTATTATCATAATCCAGCATAAATTTTGCCAGCGGGGGAAAAAAAGACTAGGGTGAAATTGTTGCGTCTTAAATCGGAAATGTAGAGGCGGAAAACTAAGGTATAGGTTATTCAGAGCTATAAATTTTTTATCACTTGTGTTTGCATCTTCGAAGGTGCATTCAAGCGTCAACGTAACATAATTGACTTTTTTTTTTTGTCAACGAATTGTCTGATTTTACTGTTGGAATAAATTATACCTATTTATTCAGGTTATTAATATTTGTTTATAACTTCTATGTCCTCATTCCATTCATATGTATTTAGTGACTTTTAGGTCTGTACAACACACAGACTAGGTGTAACATTTGTGTACATTTTCAAACCATTAAACTAAAGTTACATATTTTTTATAAATACTGTATTTATATTTAAATAAGGTACTTAGCCCAGCACACATTTGATACTGCAGCAATAGATCTTGACATGTAAAACATTAGTAAAATTTATAACTAAATGACATGAAAAACAGCAATAAAATTAGTGAAAGAATCTCGTTAAATTGAACGAAATCTTTAAAATATTTTCACCGAAAATAGGTGTGTCTAAAATCGTACACATGAAACATGAGTACAAAATACCCACTAATGTGTAATTGTTTTAACAGTATTGATGTGTCCAGAATGATATTGTTTGACAAAATGGTTACGTGACTCATTTTTGGGGTACAAATTTTATGTACTTTACAGTAGTTTAAAATCACAAAATATCATATTACACCAATTCAGACTCGGCCTGTAGTTTCATGGCCTGATAGAAAGACAGTTGCTTAATATTGGTAAATTATTATGTGACTCAGTTATGTAGGCCTATTTAATCATATCTATTCAATCATATATATATATATATACATATAAGGAAATTGTTGCTATGTTGGTTTTCATCTTCAAAAAGCTTACAAAATAAAAATATGTAGTCACTTTTTGGTCACTTTTTTTCCTTTATAGTCACTTCGTAGTCACTTTTCCAAATCAGATGGTCACTATATTCACCATTTTAGAGGTATAACACCACTTTGAGGCCTGCTATTGAATGTATTACCAGCACTGATGTGTGAATTGCCACCAGAACTTAACAAAATTTGACTGAAGTGGTCTTGATAGTGGGCAACAGAGCTACTGTACATGTACTAACATACAAAGCATATTCTGTTAACAAATGAAAACATGTCTTCGTGATGTGCCTGGTTTACAGGCGAAGACCCCGGCCCAGTGGCAGGAGAGCTCGGCAGTTCACCCCAGTCCTCCGTGCCAGGGTGGTTTCGGGAAGTGACTGCACCACCTTGAGACATGCAGCTCTACGTTACTCGCTGTAGACATTTTCCACTGGCTAGAGGTTTTCTTCTCAAGTACTAACATCTCGAGCCAAAATGTGCAAGGTAAAGACAATGTTGTGAATAAAATGTATTGGCAGCTTTATTGTGTTGATTCTTTCTTTAAAAAATGACAACTCGCTTTGGTATTTGACTCAGTGCTCAAAAGTCAAAGTTTTGGTTTAAATCTGTATTTGTTAGTCTGACGTATTCTGGATAAAATGTAAGTCAGAGAATGTGAAACCCTACAGAAATTGTCTATTTGGCCATTGAATTGTGATTAAAATTTTTAATTAGTCTTCAATGTTTTAACTTCAAAAAGGGATTTTTTACATAATGCTGTAATGGAACTTTCAAAACTGCTCTTAATATTAAGCATTGTTAAGACTTGTATCTTAACCTCTTAAAATGGCTTCCCAAGATATCTTCCATTGTAAATAAAAAGAAAAAATAAGTAAAAAATTAATAAAAATTATTTTTTGAGATGTTTTATTTTTACTGCTTAAAACACATGTTTATTGTTTGATATGTTTAAAATCCTTGAATACTTTTCACACACAGTGTTAAAAAACCTGACACAGAAGCAGTTAAACTGTAATTATGGGATGTACAGTACATGAAGCAACGGAGGTATAATCTGTTTCACAAACGAGTGCACTTTTCTGACAGATTTTTTTCACAGGTTTTCTGTTGTCGTCTGTAAATCATGAAATAGTTTTTAGGATATTTTATGTTCCTAACATCATTTAATTTTGACTTGCTCATTCATTAAGTTAAACTTTTTGCAAAAATAACTGTTAAATTAAAGTTTTGAAATTACATTCACCAGCTATAAAAAAATGTGCACGAATTCATGGGCTAGGTTATATATATATATCTCAATCTTTACAGAATAATATCAAATAAAATAATAGCCACCGTGTAAAGTCTTGTGAAAGTAGTGCTGCATGTGGGTGGGATGCCCTTATGACAGTGCATTTCTTTACACAGACTTGCGAGTGGCTATTCGCAGGAAACTAGAAATGAAGGAATACACTACAGTAGAGGGTTTAGTGTACATACAGTAAAACCTCTTTATAAAGATCCCTCATGGTTCTCTAGAATAGGGTCTTTTTATAGGGGTGGTCTTCATAAAGGGGTTTTATTGTACAGTAAAACCCCTATTTTAAAACCCCACAGTTATTGAGGTAAGGGTTGTTATAGAGAGTGGTGGTTATAATAGGGGTTGTTATAAAGAGGTTTTACTGTATATCAGGTCATTGTTACAGTTAACGAGAGAAAAAAAATAAAAAACAAAAGGGAGACTTTGTGTAATTTTATTTCCTTAAAAAATTATACACATGTACCAAATATCACATCAAATATTGCATACTGTATGTATAAAAGACACTAATAAACTTGTACAAATTTGCTATAAAATGTCATGGATTCTCAGTAGTTTTTGGATGGCAGTATCAATGCTGAAAATGTAGACAGTAAAAGAGTTCATGTTGTTATAGTAATATCAAGACTTCGTTGCAGCTAATGTTACACTTATAATAGACCATTTCTGCAGACTGCCAATCAGTTTCTAGGACTGTGGATTC
This sequence comes from Medauroidea extradentata, assembly GCA_003012365.1. NCBI lineage: Eukaryota > Metazoa > Arthropoda > Insecta > Phasmatodea > Phasmatidae > Medauroidea > Medauroidea extradentata. The sequence goes on from PNEQ01004084.1 coordinate 17,366, forward strand.
ACCCCCAACTCACTTCAATGCATTTTTTCCCAAAACTTACAACTATTAGTTTTTCTGCTGACAGTGATCATTTTATAAGTTGATATAAATATGTACAGTGATTATTTTATAGGTTGATAAAAATAATGATCAAAAACAATGCCATTCTTAAACACTAATATTCTCTCATCTCAGTAACAGTATCACTAAATAATACTTCATGGATTACTCATACAAATACATAACTCACATTTAAAATTTTAATAAATAATCAGAAACATACATAGTAGAATTCTTTTTACTAAATTGCCAAATGTTCAACAAAACATCCTAATTTTGATGGTATAAATTATCTATGAGTGTTTGTTAATGGAACATGATATATCATTCCTTCTCCTCTTCCCAACACACTAGTCTGCCTATCCCTTTCCTTCTTTCACACCCTCCCTCTCACCCCACCACTACTATCCTTTTCCTCACCCTCTCTTTTCTCCGATCGCCTCTTCATCCCACCCCATCTCTCCTACCTTCTATCCCAACCCCTCTCCCCCCTCTTTTCGTCAACTCCACCTCTCTCCCATCCACTCTTCCCCCTCTTCTCTCCCTCTACCCACTTCCAAGGATTAGAAACAAAACTAAATACATAATAAGCCTAAGTATTTTTAAAATACAAAATTTACTCAGTAAACCTCAAATGCACAGAGTACCGGTATGTATAATAAACATTTATCAAGCAACTGAACCACACAAATTTATAGGCAATTCACTATAAAGTGAGCACTTTTGAAGGCCTGGTTACTGACTTCTCGTCATCCAACTCGTATTATCCTGCTATTTTTTCATATAAACGCAGTACAATACAGATTGTGCTGTACCAAAAGTAAATGTCTTGGGTCCACAATAAACAGAATTTTTTTTTTTTTTTTTTTTTTTTTGGTGAGACAATATTAAAAGTGCTCACTTACCACATATATAGCTACAAGTAGTATGTACAACAACTTTATTCTTATTAACTAAACACTTTGACTTATCTACATCACTTTCTAGGAAACATAACACTACATCAATTGTATAAACATATACAAACTGAAACAGTGATCAAAACTTGTAAGGTAAAGAGTCACACTGAGGAATGGATACACGAGTGATGGATGGAGTATGTTGGTGATTTTTGCAATGGGATATGCATTCACCGGATGCCACAAATGCTACATATTTTAGAAGATGAGGGGAAAAACAAAACAACTTAATGTGTGTCGCTGTGTGCATGTTCATACATGCTTACGCACAAATCAAACATGATTTGCCATCAACATTAACCATGCTGCACTGCAACATATGAATTTTTTTGTTTGATGTATATTTATTGTCAGCATCATGGGTCCCTGTCAATTTTACCAGCGCAAAAATCACCTGGTGCAGTTTTCTGCTGCTTTTTTTTACGATAAAATTTTCTTCCACAATTTTCTCAATTTTTTACAAGTATAAAACAAACACTTGCACTGCAGTTTGCAAGGTCCATAACAATCTTACAATTGCACCAGTTTTTAATCTCTGAATTCTAGTACTCTTAGGTATCAACGAGAACAATAAGCCCCTTTCTAACACCACAACTTTCTTTCTACAATGCAAATTATTCCACTATACTTAAATCTGACTACGGTACACACAAACACATTACCCACTACTGTGGCACATACGTAATACTTAAGTTTACAATTGCTGATACACAATACACACATACAGTACATGCTACAAAGGTCTCTGCTGATATGCTAGTAATATGTCACAAATGCAACCCACTAATGCAGAGGCAAATTAGCATCTTGTGTCTCAGCATGATTTACACCATGCAATCACATGCTTTATGGAGAAACCATTTCTTTAATATGTTACCATAGCACTATAATGGCGGGAAATAGGCCGCTAGGCTAACAAAGTAATGTAACAGACAGAAGTACAAGTACTTACAAGTTGATACTTGTAAATAGGTACACACACACACACACACAAAGGGACGACACACATTTTGGTGCGGTCGCGACGTTTCGCCAGTCTTGCCGCCCGAGGAAGCCAGTTTACTACTGGCGAAATGTTGCTTCCGCGCAAAAATGTGTATCGTCCCTTCGTGTGTGTGTACCTATTTACAAGTATCAACTGTAAGTACTTGTACTTCTGTCTGTTACATTACAGAGCACTAGAAAGTTTTAGCAATGCTATCACACATGTCTAGTCACTGAATTAAACTAATACACCAGTTTTATTCTCCTTTTATAAATTTCCTAGTGTTGTTCAGGGGGTAATTCTGTATGTATATACACTAGACCCCCGATTTTACGAACACTGGATTTAACGAAGGTAGCGATTCTACGAATACAATCTCAGGAACCCTCAAAAAATAACAAAATTATATGACAAAAAAATTGTAAGGAATTACATTGACAATGAATAAAACATACTGTACCTAATTCACGGCATTAAAATATGAATTGTAGAGTTGCAGTTATTACTTGGTAAGTCACAATATTAAAAATAAAACAAAAATAGCGAAAATCAGTTAAAAAATGCGGCAGCGACAGTTTGAAAACCGCGCGGGCGCCGCCTGTGCCAAGCCGGTCGGCCTGTCTCCAACTACGACGTATTAGGATCTATATTGAGGCCGTACTATAGACCCAAAGTTCCAGCGCATGCGCATATGATCATTTAACTATAGTACAGCCTCCTTCTAGGCTGTTTCACGACGTCTTATATCTCTCTCATCTCGTGCCGAATGAATTTACTTTTTTACACGAACCCTATAAATAATAGCGTGATATTTTTCTTTATTGCGTTAACACCATACGTACTTAAAACAATTAACTTGGCGCATAATTTACTTAAACAATAAATAAATAAATAAAAATTCTGCGTGTCGTAAAACGTGCGTTTCACAAGTGAGCCCGATAATAGCGCTACCTATTTTCAAGTGTAGAAACATTTGTTTCTGGGTATGTCGAACTTGGAAAATAAATAGACGTTCGTGTATTACGCAGTCCCGGAACTCCTAATTAATTTTTACCGCATATACTGACTGTGAAAGTGATTATTTTCAATCACTTATACATGTAATTTTCGACGATTTTAGGTAAGAACGTCACAAAATGGCGTTTTTGGAACGTCGGTATATGCTACGGTGCGCTATCTATCTGCCATCTTGTGAACGTTCATACAGTTGCGCTATCTGTCCGCTCTGCACGTTACTAGTATCTACGTTCTCGTACAATTCAACAACGTCAAGGGAATGTTTTTACGTTAAATATGTTATATAAAACTGCGCAATGAATAAATATATCCGCTTATTCCTTCTTTCTTTGGTGAATAATTTACAAGGGCATTTTACTAGTAAGGAATGCCTACTTTTTTTTCCATTAAACGCTACGCAAATCGGGCTATTCGCTTGTGAGAAGGCACTCAACAGCTCGGTTTTCTCTTTTTTTTAGGACAAAGATCGATCGTATCTATGGTTTAGCGGTGTTCTTTTGATCGTAAGACGTCTGCCTATTGATATAAATATATATTTCAACTATCACTTGCGTTATATTTCCGTTAAATACTACGGAAGTCGGTCTATTCGCTCGAGAAAAGACACTCGGAATCTCGATTTTGTAATTTTTTTAGGAAAAGGATTGGTCATATACATTGTTTAGCTGTGTTATTTTGATCGTAAGACGTCTGACTATTGATAGAAATTTATATTTCAACTATCACTTGTGTTATTTTTCCGTTAAATGCTACGTGAGTCGGGCTATTCGCTCGAGAGAAGACACTCGGAATCTCGATTTTCTCATTTTTTGGGGACAAGGGTCGGTCATATCTACCGCTCAACAGTGTGACGTCTGGCTACTGATATCAATTTATGTTTACATTATTACGTTAGTTAATTTCCCGCAAAACGCTACGGAAGTCGGGACCTAGAGACACTTTGCAGAAAAAATGCAATTTAAAATTTTTCTGTTATGTCCGTGGGGGGAGGGGGGGCAAATAAGCCGCTATCGAATTTACGAAGGTAGCGATTTTACGAATGCGATGAGAGGAACCGTGAGCATTCGTAAAATCGGGGGTCTAGTGTATGTACTCCTAGATTAGTACATCTTTAACAAACACATGTAATATGCAGTAAAACACACTTAAGGAATTCCTTCTTAAAGCTTTTCAATTGTTCAGTCTCGCTGTTTTCCCCATAAGACATACATTTTAAAATCCTGTTCAAAATGTTGCTTAATTTTCTTATTTTATGCCTACGTATTATGTCATAATATTTGTTCGAAATGCAATGTGTGCAGTTTGTGTATGTTTTAGCAGCCGAATATAAGGTTTTTGTACATAAAAAGCTTAAAATTACTAAGAAACCTTTGAAATTCTTTGGAACAGTTAAGAAACTTGGACCGTCGCATGGGCATGGAACATCGACAGCAACCTTTAGTAAAGTGTGTTGTTACTTTGCAGGTGATAATATTAATTCTGTGGCCACTCTACAGACGCATAAGAAAACAAAGGCTCAAAAGTATTTAATGATTTTAATGAAAATTTACTGTTCGTATCATCAAAATAAGAATGGGAACAATGTACCATGTTGCTTGGGATGTTTGGTGAAGTACAACAGTTATAAAAATTTGTATGCTGACTTTTCTGTCGTGCACTTTACAGATTTTTTTTATGTAACTAAAACTGTAAACTTTTTATAAAATAAGTTGTTATTTCATTACAAAGTGTGCTTAGAAAGTTGTTTGTTTTAGTTATAACGCAACAACACTATCAAGTGGCTATTTTAGCTGATCTCGAGCAAGACATTTTCCTAGACGAGACATTTTTACCTGCTGGTCAAAAAAAATCTTTAGTTAGTTTCACTGTATTCACATATGATGGTATTTTTTTTGCCTGAAGGGGCCAATACAACATCTTGATGGCCAGGCAAACTTCTCTGGGCAGCAAGTACTAGTTGAAAGTTGAAGCTAATCTAGCCACCAAAATGTTTATAAACAGCGAAAATAATGTACAGTTGTCTGTGTATCTGTGTTTAACTACATGTACACACTAGCAAGAGGGTATGTTATTTTTATATACCTCTATACTAATATTACCTTTAATACGGCATACTACACAAGAGAAAGTAGTGCAAATACTGTAAATGCAATTAAAAAAACGTACACTTACAGTAAAAACTCGTAAAATCATTTTTATTTCCATAGTTTTCCCATACCTATAGTTTGTTTTTTTGTATTAATAATTTCCCCGACATCCATAGCTCTATATCTGGTCCCACAGCCAAAACTGAAGTATACTGATTATTTCTTAAACTAAAATGAAACTTTCTCTGCAAAATTCAACGATGTATTGAGATTCTACTATATATGGGTCTAACGTAGAAGCCATATATTGTCTCTCATGATCATGGTAAACATAATAAACACCCTTTCATTAAAAAAAAAATTATTTGACGAATTATGGAACAGTCTCATTAGCAAACGGCTCTCTACTGAACTCAACTGTTGTTAAAATCACCTGATTCTGAAATGTACATGGTCCCTGAGAATGAATTGTCGACTGCAAGTTTTACGACTTTCATGTGTATTCTGCAAAACTTTGCTACATTCTTCCCGACAAATTTTTATTTCCTTACGTACGTTTACAGCTTCCTGGAAAGACGAGAAGGCTTCTTCAGAACCCATCACATCCAATAAAACATTACCACAGACTTAGGCGTGATTGTCTCTTTAGTGTGCGCTGTGCTGGCATTTAGTGCCACAGCAAAAAATATTTTACTGTACAAAATTCAGTGTTCAGTGCAAAACAATCGCAGTCTTCTGTGCATCACACGTTAGACGTCACTGGAAAAAATACCCACAATTAATAAATGTATAGCAATGATATACTCTGGCTTCTCAATCCTATACTGCAGACATGCAAGTACAACATATTACATAGTTTTAAAATGAATTAAAACTGGACAATTAAAACTTACTCAATCACTTCAAATATAATTTAACTCATTATGAACAAAGATTATTGATTACATTAAGGCAAATTTTTATAACGACAAGGTGCAGCAGTAGTGAGGTGGTGGCAGGAAGGTAGGTTGATAGTTGCATGCACGAAGTTAGGTTGATAGTTGTGTGGAGGTAGATTGGTGAGTGTGTTAGGTTGATTGTTGTGTGGAGGTAGAACTGTAATTGTGAGGATGTGTGTTGGTAAGTATGTCAGAGGTTGTGTGGTGGCAAGGTGGTAAATCTAGGAACAACAGTTGCATTTCAGCGAACCTAAAATGATCAACTTTAAAGTCACTTTACAACACAACATGTCTGAATGGCTGACCTCTCCTTGCAGTTGAACTTGAGCAGTCTGGTGAGCATGGTGGTGATGCAGGGGATCTGCTTCTGGCGATGCATCCTGGGGTCTGCTGGACTGTTCGACTCAAAGTCCAGGGCTACACGCTGGCACACAAACGTCAGCAGTGTCAGGATGTCAAAGTGCAGCCCATTGGTTCGCAACTCTGCACACAGCGTCTGAATGAACCACGACCCATTGGTCGTGTTGCGCCACGAGTAGAAACCTGGCAGATTTTACAACAGCGCTGAATCAACTGTCTGTCACCAATAGTGATACACTACTTTTGCACACATTCCTTCTTGCAGCATAAATGTCCATGTCTTATTTACTCCAACATATGGTACTGCCTGTATAGTGTTTCACATATCTCGTATCATTACATCATCAGAAACACACAATGCATATTAAAAGTATACCTGCCAATACATGTAAAACTACAAAGTTTTTTAATGTGTTACACAAATGCACAAATTATTATTTTGCAATGTCCTCATTTTTTACTACTAAATGTCAAAAGGTTATAAAAGTTGACAAAGGAAGGCTAATAATGACAAACACTGTAGTGAAAAAGGGAAGTTAATGACAGGGTTCAGCTCTTAAAAGCAACATGTAAATACATCAGAACCCCTTGTTTTTACACTTTCCTACATTTTACACCTACATACTTCTTGAGGTCCCATTTGCTGCTTTACATTAAATATTCTCCTCTTTTTAGGGGTGTGCAAATAGTGGTTTTAGTGTTTCGAATAGTTTTTGAATGAATATCAATTTTTTTAAAATAATTTTCTAATAGTGTTTCTTTACATTGTACACATTTGCCAGTGCATATTAGTTTTTATTACTTTGTACCTTTTCTTACAGCAGTATATGTACTGCTTTTTTGTCTCAGTTTTCTTCTTTTTGTTATGTTTGTGAGAACTCACAAAATTGTTTTCGTAAACAAGTGCTTACTACAAATGGCACAGCTGATACAGTTTACTTCTTGTCTACATCTATAAAGAAAAAAAAAAGAAGAAAAAAAGTACTTTTCTGTAATATTTTTATAAGAATCTTACTACAGAAATTCGAAAGCTAAATTGATATGTAGTAAATTATTACAAGCTACGAAAAATTATACAATGTTATGGTAATGTTTACAGAGACTGATCACTGTTCAAATTAATTTTTGGTAAAATAACAGTGAAACTTCCTACATGTTTCACATTTGGAAACATTTGTAGAATAGCTTTATATAAATTCTGAACATTTTCAACCGGCTAATTATATTAGCAAATAAAAGTATCAGTAATAAAATAAAGCTTGCCCGTAGGACACTTGCATTAACTATTTCATTCCTGGCCTTGCTTACTTACAAAAATGTTTACTAGGGCACAATATTAGTGGTGCATAAAGTTCCAGCGTGAACCGTTGTAATTGCATGCCAATGAACACATTGGATCTGCACTTCAGTCACATTAAATTAGGATCAGCAGACTACACCAAAATCTGAAAATGTTTCCCCACGTTTTGACCAATTTAATTCGTGTTCCCACTCTTTGCGACATCGGTAAGGATTCACAATATTTTTAGTTTCTTCACTTAACGAAAATAATTATTATTAACTCGCAGCAAACATTTTATGTAAATAAACAGCATTAAACACATTTTTCATAAGTATGCATGGTAACTACGAAACGTCAAACTTTCACTGCCGCGATAAACACCACTGCTGCCATCTCGTACATATCAAGACGTTCCGTTAGTACATATTGCTATGCTTAGAGTGCAAAGTATACAATGATAAATGAGTATTCTGTGCGAGTATATTTATGGCCATGATTGTGACGCCACACGTGAATATGTAAATATTTAAGTTGATAATATCCCTGAATGTCAGTTCTTTTCCTTGTATTTATCTTAACCTTTAAATATCAGCGAAAACTGTAAAATCTGTTAAATTATGTTATGCTTGTAAGTAGAAATAGCCTTGTTATCCAATCAGATTATTTTATGGAATTGTTTAAAATCCACTATTCGAAATTGCACCAACATGTCCATATTTGGGAATCCGATAATCATTTTTCGAATTAGAATAATACACATTTACTATTCAAATATTTGCACTCCACTCTTTTGAACACTTTTCTGCATTTTTCAATTTTTTCCAGGTCCCTTGAAAAGTGTAAAAAATGGGTTCCATTGCAACTTAATGTTAACAGAGTAGCTTAAATTATAAAATTCCTCACTACAAACAGTGAAAGAATTCCACTCACACAGATGATTGACAAAGGCTGCTAGGCAACTAGTTACAAAATAAAATTGAAGATACGAAAGTACTCAGGGGTCACGTGGAGCTCGACAGTTATGCACATCAACCGAACTACACATAATGCGTAGAAGGGTCGTAATCTTCGCCTGAAGAAGCCAACTTGTCTGGTGAAACGTAGCGGAAGTTCCATAGAACCCTGTGAGTACTTCTGTTATCTTTTAATACAACAATAAATCAAATATCGCAAAGCGAAAAATATATTTACAAATCTAGTCAAGAATTATGGAGAAGTGCACAATGGATCAGGGTTATAATGTAAAGTGCAAATAAAATTACATTAAAATACTAACTGTTATATACTAAATTAAGTACAAGCCCTAAAGCTGCCATTAACAAAAAAAAAGTTAGCTAGGCCTAATCTCTAAAATTTATTTGTCCATGATGCTTCTGGTATTTCAAGTATTTATACAGGATGTAAGTAAATTAATGGCCCAAACTCCGGGAGGTGATTCCTCATGAAAAATGAAGTAGATATTGTATAGAACACTTTCAAGAAAAGTTATTATTAAGGGCGGAATAAGCCCTTGAAAATCGAGTTTGAAAATCGTATTTTGGCAAAATATAAAAAATGGTTAGGAGTTAAATTACGATTCTTTGGGCTGTGTTAAGTATTATTGAGATCTTAAACATTTAATAAGTTCAGCTTTCTAACTTTCCAATTTCATCAAAATAATAGGGGTTGCCTCCCTTACATTTCATATAATTACGTTGGCATTATGTTTTGTGAACATTACATGTTGACTTTTCTGGCAGTACACCGTGAGGAACAAAATTGGTCCTCTTGTCGCAAATGCTTAGAAAGCACCGTTTACCAGAAAAACGGACACAACGGTTCTGTGCCTGGTATGTAGGCAAAATGTGCTACATCCGCTAAGACATGTATTTGTACCATGCTTTCAGGAAAATGCAACCCGTGATGCAGTTGTTGAAGCTTGTCGCAAAACGCAGTTACATATGTTTAAAAACAAAAACATGCCTATGCACGACTCGGATAATGTGGCAACAAATTTGGTTTAGCAAAATTTACAAATTGTTATTATTTTGACGACATAACTCTACGAAATTCATAAACAAGAGAACATCATTTAGTACATTCTGAAAGAATATCAGTATGCCATGTACGTATTTCGATAATAAATTAATAAATAAAGAAATATTGTATGGAGGATACACCCTAGGGCGGGGATAGATCCAAACTGGATGATGGCATTACGGTTTTGGGCCTGTAGGCTGGGCTGCAATTATCTCTGCATTGTGACTGCATCAGTTTTTCGGAAGTGGGAATAGTTTCGGACGATGTCGCTGGTCGGTAGGATTTCTCAGAGAACTACCGTTTCCCCCGCCTTTTCATTTAGGCAACGCTCCCTCGTAGGGTCTCATTCCATTATCACAATGCAGAGATATGACAGCCTACAGGCCCAAAATCAGAATGCTATCAACCAGTCCGGATTTATCCCCGAATTGGGTGCATCCCCGGTACGATTTTCTTTATTGTTTTACTTACTAGCGAAATACATACATGGCATACTGATATCTTTTCAGAATGTACTAAAGAAAGTTCCATTGTTAAATAATTTCGCGGATTTATGTCGTCAAAATAATAGCGTTTTGTAAATTTTGCTAAACCAAATTTGTTGCCAAATTAACAGAGTCGTGCAAAGGTATGTTTTTAATTTTAAGCTTATGTAACTGCATCACGGGTTGCACTTTCCTGAGAGCATGGTACAAATCCAATTCTTGGCGGATGTAGCACATTTTTCCTACATACCAGGCACAGAACCGTTGTGTCCGTTTTTCTCGTAAACGGTGCTTACTAAGCATTTGCGACAAGAGGACCTTTTTTGTTCCTCACGGTGTACTGCCCGAAAAGACAACATGTAATGTTCACAAACGTAACGCCAATGTAATTATATGCTATGTAAGGGAGGCAACCCCTAATATTTTGATGAAATTGGAAAGTTAGAAGGCTGAAATTATTAAATGTTTAAGATCTCAATAACACTTAACACCGTCCAAATAATCGTAATTTAACTCCTAACCATTTTTTATATTTTGACAAAATACGATTTTCAAACTCAATTTTCAAGGGCTTATTCTGCCCTTAATAATAACTTTCCTTGAAAGTGTCCTATACAATGTCTACTTCATTTTTCATGAGGACTCACCTCCCGGAGTTTGGGCTATTAATTTCCTTACACCCTGTATTATGAAAACATACACCAGTTATGAAATTTCATGGAGGGTTTGATAAGACATCAAATAAAATCAATACATTCAGAGTTCCAAGGTTAGACATAGCATTTTGCTTCAAGTGTGTAGTAGTTTGCTTTCTTAACCATCTGCTTTTTTTTACGTGTTCAAACGAAATCGAAGCAAAGTTACAGTGCATACACTACTACAATACAGTGTAACATGCAACTTACAATCATGTTGCTTCTGGGGTTTGAACTCTTGGCAGCCTAAATAACCTAGATGAGAGGAAATACACTGTATCAGACAGCATCAGATCCAGTGGTTACACACACATCAACAAAACATAACATGCAACCACAAGAATCAACAATTTCTACCACCAGCACTGACAATCCCCAAAATACACATGCATCAACAGACACACAGATACCAATACTGTGCACAGTTTAATTACAGTTATCTGGAATACATAAATCCCTTGTTTTATTTGGAAAATATGTTTTGCCTGATGAATAATGTATTCACACAATTACTTGAGTAAATTACTTCGTTTCTTAATGCCAATAATGACATGAGCATCAGTCGCATTCTTGGATAATTTTATTTTTCCTAGTTTTGAAATTCTGAGAAGAAAAATGTGAAATCTGCTATTAGAGCATGACTCTTGCAATACAGTAAAATCTTTAGGGTCATATCTATAGACCTCTTTCGAATGACAACCAACTGCTCACCAATGCTTTCTCTATGCGGATAGCAGCTGGTTGTCATCCGAAAGAGGTTTATAATATCGGCCCTTACAGATGAACTTTTTTAGATATACATAGTTAGGCCGCAATCAGTCCAGCAATTTTTTCTTTGATATTCTTAATTTTCTGGATTGATCGCGGGTTGAATATTTGTTAAAATTTCAACTGCGATGCTTGTATTGCAGGGCAAGGTTTCACACTATACTAGCAAATTTCACATTTTTCTCCTCAGAATTTCATAACAGAAAAAAATTATAAAATCCAATGAGGCAACTGATGTGCAGCCTTAAGATTATAAACAATGAAACTCGAAAATCTTGAGGAGTATTTAAACAATGAAAGATTTAATTTTGTACAATATCTCTTGAGGGAGAACATACAATGACCATGTGCTTATTGGCAAAAAATCTACAGTAACATTCATTGCACTGTGTATCAGAGTTTCACATTTATTCAGTTAGTAAATCTTGAGGTATTGTTTTCATCATGCTGTTTGTCACAGTTGGAAGTGAATATGTTATTCTTCTATGAAGTTTCACATCCGTGTGAGGATTTTGGGGGCACCCATATTTCCTGTGACCATTATCTTTGAAAACTGCATTTTCAGCATGCCTACTCTCTTACAATGAAGTCCAAGATTTGTAACTATCCACAACTGCAAGTTCAGTCATTTCCTTATGCCTTCATAGTTTGTGTCTCAAGGATATTTCAAGTTGCTACTCATCCCACAACTGCTATGTTCCAGCTCCTTAACAATGATCAATAATGTAAGAGCTGAAGCCAACTACCTACCAGTAAATCCTCGACAAATTATTAGCTGCATTTCTGCCACAAAGGTTTTTGGATCCTGTTCTTACTTATGATCTGAATGTGTGTGTGTGTGTTGCTATGTGCATACAAAAAACAAACACATAGCTGCACATTACAATCCACTAACTTCATGTTAAATACCAGGCATATTTATGTATGTGTTTTGTACATCAGCGCAAATGTTGCCCTTCTATGAACTACAGTAATAGTAGTCATAAATTGCACATACAGGCTGCTGCAAAGTTCCATGTCAATATTCTGAGGAAACAATCCTCACGTGTAGAGGAACAAAAAATGTTATGTGGACACAGGTCCGAAAATGCACTGTTTCTACGCCAGAGTTCGTAATACATGACATATGGACATGGTTTATAACACATGGGCAGGATCATGTTGCTGTGGAGCCCCATCACAGCTGTAGACAGGCCCATACCAGATGAGTTGTACGAACCATTGAATTGGACACACACATTTCCCACTCTAGCAATGAGGTGGATCGAGTGTCGCGTGTGCATTACTGCAGGAAGAGGTTCAAAATGGATTATTTAAATACTGAGTTAGCTGATGCACATTTTGTGTATGGGTTGGCAAATGGTAATGCCGTTCATGCTAACGGAGAGGATTTTGAACATTTTCTTTAGATCAGTATGTGCCGACGATATAATTTCACAAGTTCCTAACAACTGTCTCAATTGTTCCTACTGTCTGTGTGTTAGTGGCGTAGTGTGTGGCATAGTAACATGTTGTAATGATGCCCCACAGCAAGATGATCCTGCCCACGTGCTATCAACCATATTTCATGTACTGCGAACTGTAGCGCAGAAACTATGTGTTTTCAGACCTATGCCCACGTAACATTTTTTGTTCATCTACATGTGAGGATTGTTTCCCCAGAATATTGACATGGAGTTTTGCAACATCCTGTATGTACAGAATATTATGTATGATACATAACCTGTATGTACAGAATATTATGTATGATACATAACCTGTATGTACAGAATATTATGTATGATACATAACCTGTCTCTTCGCCCAAGGAAGCTGCTCTAAGCAGTGAAACATCACAATACGTGTTTCCGCGATTATGTGTCGTCCTATTTGTGTATCTGTTAAGTACTAAAGCAAGAGTACTTGTGCTTCTGTCTTTTGTACATACTGTACATACAGAATATTATGTATGATACATATCCTGTCTCTACAGAATATTACGTATGATAAATAGTTTAAAAAATAACAAATTGGAGAATAAAGACAGATCTACAGGGACTGCCAAGCTAAGCTATGCTATATTATGTAAACAACACTACACAACAAAAACCGGTACACTAAATTATACAGATAACTAGCATCTACAACTACTATGTAAAATTACTACCACTGGCAACAGAAATTCAAAATTGACTAGTCATATTATACAAGTACCAAATAAACAACTTTCTGAAAATTACCAATTTTAATAATTGACTCAGCCCCTTTATTAAAGTGTTCAGCTGTTTGCAAGGTCATCAGGAATGTTTTTCCTAAATAAAAGCTAACCACCTGCTGGGGCTGGACACTATGTAGCAGCAAGAAATAGTCAGTCCACTGTATCTACAAAGTGGTCACGCTTCGCTACAAATAACATCCTCCAAGCATAACAATTATTTAATGTCTATGGTTCTGTATTTGTGGGTACAAAACACACATTATTTTCCCAGTGGGAAAATTCTTGAAGAAAATGACGTGCATTCAATTTCTCAAGGGCATCTCAACCTTAGGGTCAAAACTTTGGAGATGATACAATAGTTCTGAGATTCAAAACCAGTGGTCGAAACCTGTTTCATTGTAAAATAGACATCAGTAAATGGATTTACAATTAGTAGTTCCTTATGTGGTAATTTTTTACGTATAACATTGCATTTCGTAAGACCTGTGGGAGTACAATGATTTAAGGATATGGAATAAATGGGTACCTAGACTGGCATATGTATTTAGTTAATAAAAAATACCAATCATAAAATGATTTTAAACAAAATTCTGTCTTAATTTTTTTTATATTTATAACTCTCAATTTGTGCTAAGTCAATATTTATTTTCAGTATTATTGGATATATTTGTGACAGTTTCGATGGTGTTTTGCGAAAAAGGGAGTTATCAACATATGTGTGGCTTATTGATGAGTGAGTGAGAGATTTTGGTCAGCGCTTAACATTGAGGTCTTTAGCAATGGCGAGGAGTGACATGATATGAGTTTGGAGCAGCACTAGAAAATGAATGAGTGGGAGAAACGGGAGATCCCAGAGAAAACCCGCCGACCAGCGGCATCGTCCGGCACGATTCCCACATGCAAAAATCTGGGTACCGACCCCGCCGGGAATCGAACCCGGATTGCCTTGGCTGGAGGTGAGAGGTTTGACCCCTCGGCCTACGTGGCCCCGTGGCTTATTTATAACGCCCTTCTTGCAAAACACCATCAGTTTAATAAATGTATAGCTAAGGGTTTTATTTAACCTTAATATTATTGACACGTGAGAGCCAGTAAGAATGGAACTATGTACAGACAGGAGGCAAAGGCTAGAATGACAATTGTTCACAGCGCTATAAAGTAAATTCTTGGATGTTTGTTTTTACCCTTCCAGTGCTAGGCCACGCTACATAGAACCAAAGCTTATTTACAATACTTTCAATACCACTGTCCAAAGCTTACATCAAAGCACACATCATGCAAACAACCAGAAATTCATACGTAACTCGCAAAGCAACACAAACACGTGTAGCCTGGTGAAACTGGGCTCACCTGGGACTGTTGAATATGCTATCAGGAAGTCTGCGTGCAGAGGAATCTTGTACGAAATCTCATTGTCTACCTGCGTTGTTACAAGTTTGATTCCAGAGTCAAGCTTGTCACCTTGGCACGCCTGCAAAAGTGACATTACATAGTTGCCTAATGATGAATGTACAACTATTAATTAATAAAGGTTAAAGTACTCACCAACTGCTATTGTACTTCTAAACAGGGAGTGCAACAGAAATATATGCTAGTTATGGACAACAGTAACATAATATGGCGTCAGTAGGACAGCAATGTAAACAGACACAAACACTACAGAAACTGATCTTTGAAAGAACTGTGCAATGGGAGTGCATGACTGGATTCAGTTTCTTGGACGTACTCCATTGCAAATTGAATGACAGTCAAAGAAAACTAAACAAATAAAAGAAAACCATAAAATAAGCAGAGTATGCTTTAGTCAGCAAAATATATACATAACATGAAATTCCAAAATGGAATCGGGTCAAATAAAAACAAGGAACAAACAGATAATAAATGAAAATAATAACAAATAAAATAAAAAACCAAGTAACATGCGACACAATGATGAGACGAAACAAAAAAAACAGTAGATATCAGACACGAACAGAAAAATATAGTGTCTGATATCTACTGTGTTTTTTGTTTCGTCTCATCGTTGTGTCGCATGTTACTTGGTTTTTCATTTTATTTGTTATTATTTTCATTTATTATCTGTTTGTTCCTTGTTTTCATTTGACCCAATTCCATTTTGGAATTTCATGTTGTGTATATATTTTGCTGACCAAAGCATACTCTGCTTATTTAATGGTTTTCTTTTATTTGTTTAGTTTTCTCTGACAGTCATTCAATTTGCAATGGAGTACGTCCAAGAAACTGAATCCAGTCACTACAGAAACTGTTCTCTGGTATGTTGCATGCTCTCCTGGAATAGCTGATATTGACGCACACCTGTGTGGCATAGACTCTATTAGATAAATGATAATGTGTCCCAGATGTGGTCAACTTTAGTTAAGTTTGGACACCAAGCTAACTACAATAGATGCTTAATATCTACACCGTCCAGCATGTCATACACCAATCCAGTTCTGTGTGGCATAACATGAAAACCCATGAAATGGAATGACTCGCCAATGCCACCAACATACGGGACGACACACCCTTCACTGGTTTTATTTGACACATTCCATGATTTATTTTTACAGATACTGTAATAATTTTGACCAGTGTAGTTCTTGTAAGTATTGTACCTGTTTACACAAACCTCATTATTTAAAAATACAAGAATTTAGGTTTCAGTGTAAGTTCAGTGCCACAAAATTCAACAGTACAGCTTTGTGTGCTGTTTGCAGGTTTTAATTTATGTACGAGGCATCTTACACTGTCACACAATGCCAGATTGCTTACTACAAATACACACTGCTCATCTTTATATGGTTTTAATTAAGGTCATTTTTTTTATGATTGTACAACTATTAATTAATGAAGGTCAAAGTGATTTCCAACTGCCATTGTCCTTCTAAACAGGAAGTGCAACTATTAAGTATCAGAATGTTTTGAGCACGTATCATACATTGGTACTTCCAAATGGTGTTATTTAAAATTGTAACCTTGTAAATACAAGATTTTTACTAAACCTGTATAAATTTTTTATTAAATACAAAGTGGTTTTCTTTCCTATTGGAAAAACATCATACATATATTAATTACTCCGTATTTTAAATGCTAGTGCTCTATAAAAACCTTACTTTCACGTAAAACTATTTATAATGTCAAACATACTGGAAAATTTAAATTGTAGGTCAACAGAATATTTGTATTTCAAACTAGAAAAATTCATAACAATTTTTTAGAGATTTATTTATAAATACCACTAAATAACCAAACCAAACATCTGTTATCCTAGTACCAACATCTTTACAAACTCCAACAAATCAGGTCTGTTCAGATATGATTACTGTACATAAGTTTCTTGCACGACTGTACACTTGCAAAGTTACACAAGTCATCTAAAATCTTACCTTGAATATTCCTGTTTATAAGAACCAGTCTGAGAGTACATGCACTTTCTTTTTTGTACTTAACACTGGTTGTTACGCAGACTATAAATTAATCAAATTAAAAATGCATTAAGCAGACAAACTTTCTTACAAACTGGATATCCCAATGGCTATGTTATATACTTAAATTAAAACTTATATTAAAAATGTGTTCCACTTTGCAAACCTCTGAACGATAACCAACCATTCAAGCGACAGTGAAGCAAAGTGTAAGTTAAGGCCGTGCATGTTCTCTTGTTTCTACAGTTTCTGCGATAATTATTTTTTTAAGCTTAAACGAGAGCAGATATAAAAAATCTGTCAGGCAGTTTAGTTTAAAATGGCTTTCGCCGTAGCTGCCATTTTTTCAAAACAAGAAATTATATTGTTTCGTCGAAAAAGACAACCAGAATTTCGTTAATTACATAATTGGCTTAAACCATAGCATTTACTGCCTTGAAAAAAATCAGCCAACATGAAAAAGACAATTTCAAACAAAACTGCCGAACAGATTTTTTATATCTGCTCTTGTTTCGGAGTAAAAAATTAAAAAATCCCTAAAAAAGTAGCAACAAGAGAGTGTGCCCTTAAAGTGTGAGAACAAAGACAAAAGAACAGAAGGAAGGAAGGGAGGAGGAAAAAAAAAAGAGAATGTCTGAAATAATTTGGTGAATGCTGAATTTTTATAATTATCAATACAAATATCTTCGTAGTTAACAATAGTAAACAGATACTATCTTTCTTTCCTTATTATATTATTTTTAATTTGCTCTTGTTAAAAGTTTTGCTAGCGTAAACTGTTTTGACTTAATCATAATAACGAATTAAATACTGTGATTTTGTGATTTTATAATCAGATTTGATAGGTTTCTTCCCTGTAGTTTTGAGACCATGAATAATTTGGTGGTTTTGTTTTCAGAAAAGTTGTAGCACACTGCTGTAAGAATTGGGTTTGTCGAATTTAGATCAATACTGCAAGATCTACGCCAAAGGAAATGCAGAGGCATGTAACAAAATGTATGAACTCATTTCTAAAACCACTGTATGAACAACATACAACCTTGGAAATGGTCACCGTACTTTGAATAAGCAGCAAGGACCATACAACGCACTGTCAAGTTAAAAATGAAATGTTTATTTATTTGTGCCACTTTTGGTTGTGGGTAGAGATTAAAATGGTGGAGCGGGAGGATGCAGAAATCTTGGGTTTAAAAAAAAGTTTCTCCCTCCCCAATCCCCCCTCCCGAAAACTGAAAAATTTGACATTTTCAGAGTTTTGTGAAAAAAAAAAAACTTTTAATATGTTAAATAAGTATGTTTTTAAAAAGAAAATAAATTTTTTAATATAGTTAAATTAATATTTAACCACTACATAGTTTTTAAACTAAAATACAAAATATGTATCTATAAATTAATTGAAACCTTTGAGCACTTCTGACAGCTATGTATAAATTTGTATTTACAAGAAAAATCAATTTCCGTAGTTCACTGTCACTTGAATGGCTAGTCGAACAAAGGTTTACAAACCACAGCCAAAGACTTATAAACCATGCATCATTTTAAATTACTTGCAGCGTGCTATAACATTTCTAAAAACAACACCCTGAATTACTATTGACCTTGAAACTACAGAGCAAAAACCACACACGACATGCTAAAAATCATAGTTGACAAATTTTAATTTTGATTATGACAAAACTGCTCATACTAGCAAAAAACTGAAGGACAAATTTTCAAATACAGTAATATAAGTAAAAAACTAAAAATAGATCACTTGTTTATTGCTGTTAGTTACAAATATAATACAAAGACTAAATCGGATGTTTTAAGGGCTTTTCTTTGGTAGTTACCTGCCAAGTGACCGAAATTCACCTTTCAACTAATTATTTTTGACATTCTCAATTTTTTCCCTATCATTAACTGGGGTTCTAGTGCAGTTCTGAAATAGAACTCATACTTTCGGTAATTACTAATCACTACTGTTACAATCAATTTCAGCTCTAAGAAGCTGCAAATCTAAAAAGGACTAATAGTGAAAGTGTTATAAGCATCAATAATAATATTTCAACACACAAAACACATTGTTATGTATCAAATAAGAAAAGGACTGGGATTGCCAGAAGAGTTAATCAGATGATGGTGGCCATACAAGAATGTTGAATTGCATAAACAGACATTTTCTGGTGAACTGTCGCGCCTACCTGGAAAATAAACAATTTAGGTTTGCCGGCTAGCGTGGGGGCGTTGTCTGCTGTAAACTTCTGCCACAGACTGTTGGGCTTGTACGCAGTGTCCCGTGCGTACAGGACTCCCATTTCCCCGTGAGACAGGACAGCCATCAGGAAACAGTCGTCGTCGGAGTGATCTCTCGCGGCCACTGCAAACAAACATCTGACTGTCTACAAAAACCGCTTGAAAAAATAACTGACACACGAAACCATCCATAACATTAAATTCTATAACTTAAGACATGTAACGTCAAATTCAATAAAATAGAAGCCTATTATATCACAGGTTGGTATACTGTGGGGCATTTATGTCCCCCATGGGCGTTTCTGGTATACTGCAGATATGCTATATGGCAGGCCTGAATTTTCTTTTCCAACACCATGGTTACAGTGGGCTGCAATTGAAATACAATAGAAAACAAACAAAACAACGGCCATACTCAAGGCCACAGTCCATCATTTCTACTGCTTTCATGATACTTATTTGTTCATTTCAAAACGAGAGCAGATATAGAAAAACTATTGCACAGTTTTGTTAAACATTATTTTTAATGTCGTTTAATTTTTTTAGACAAAGAATTATATAGATTTGGCTAGTTAGTTCATTAATGAGAATTTTCTTGTTTGCGTAATTATATGAAACCATTGTGTATTTTTTCTCGAAAAAAGACTCAACATAATACACACTGTTTTTAACAAAACTGTGCAACAGCTTTTTGATAGTTGCTCTCATTTAGGATTTAAAATATAATTATCGTAAAAGCAGTAGAATTGATGGATCATGGTCTTAAGGCCTGTCTGAGACAGATACAGAATGACAGTAGGATGTCGAGCTGGACAGGATGTCATTCTGAAATATTTGTTATTTAGAATTGCCAGAACTGAATCAGCCTAAGCTCAAATTTTCATCGTAATGGAACCTTAATGAAAATGAGAAATTTGTTTTGCAGTAATATTGAACTTATGCTTATACCAGCTTTACTTATCTTTAGTTTGTAGAAAGAAGAATATTGATAGTCTCGTAACTATCACGCTACTTTAGTAGGCATTTAGAAGAATATAATAGTTAATTAAAATGTAACTCTGTGTAGTTAACAGTTTCTTGCTGAGAATCAAAAGAGTCTCATTACATTTTCATTTGATTGGTGCCCATCTTACAGCTCATCAAAGTTAATTTTAAAATTTTAAATACTAGTGAAACAAAAGATTTTAAAGTGAAATGGTAAGGTGAGATCAACTCTTGACTGGTAAGGGAAAATTTCTGCCAGTTTGTTAGACATCAGGGTTATTTCTGGAAAACAAACAAATGAATACAAGAAACCACTACCATAACTTAATTAAACAATATTGAACATTTTTTTTAACCTGTCTCATTATTCGGTACACATTGTCACAGATTCTGTTGTGTTCATAATTGCTTCGTCATCTCATCCGGCAT
The DNA here is from genome assembly GCA_003012365.1 of Medauroidea extradentata. NCBI lineage: Eukaryota > Metazoa > Arthropoda > Insecta > Phasmatodea > Phasmatidae > Medauroidea > Medauroidea extradentata. The sequence continues at coordinate 38,267 of PNEQ01004084.1, forward strand.
CATATTATTTTTCAAACTGCATGTACAGTAGAGAATCCCATTATAACACTGGTGTAAGGAAACACAATTCCAACCTGCAGAATAGTTGGCATGACAAATCCTTATATTTATTCATGATTGGTAGGGCCCGGAAAATTTCGCGGATTCAATGACCTGCATGCTAGAATCCATTGTCCTATACACATTCAAGTCCCGTCTATTCGTTCATTGTCTGCTGTTCCACTGAGAAGCAGCTAATTGACAAATGGTCGGGGCTTGAGTATGCATAGGAGAATGGATTCTACCATGCAGGTCATTGAATCTGCGAAATTTTCCGGCATCTAATAATGGGGAACCTAGAATGACTCACTGAGAAACTGGCTGTACTGTATTTTCATAGCAACTTTCGTTTTGGTGCAAAATTTTTTTGAGATATGTAAATAAATTTAAAGGATAATTCTATACAAGTTAATTACAATGAAGGAACTGTTTGATAATGCAAAGGTAAATTCCCCATAAACAGATCCAGGGATTAAATGATGCACAAAAAATTCTCATCACAACAAATTAATATTAGAGGTTGAGCGATATCAGAACCTAATGGACGTACAAGTAAAAACTGGTAGACGTGATTAAGCATGGAACTAGAATTGATAAGATGCATCGCATCTGGCAAAAGTTAATGTGCGCTGAGGCCATAACAAAATTTGTTTATTAGTGGTCAACGACGGCTCCGTTGTGTCTTAGCACTTACGTTTACACGAGATTTATAACACATTGTCTTCAGAATTGTTTGTTCGTGCTGGTTACACACGTCATGGACATTTTTTTAAATGTTTGTCAACAGAAATTCTATTTAATACATTCAACTTGGTACAGGTGATTCACGATATAAAGTGAGCAATCAAACTCTGCTTAATTTTTATTTTCTGCTAGTTTATATCCTTCCGCAGCATGTGAACGTAAACACTGCCATACCATATGTTTTGTATTTGGATTTACGTAAACTTGAACATGTTTAAATCTTCATTACATTGCTCCAAAAAATGTTATCTACTCCTTAAATACACTGTCAGTTGATGTCTATACATAATATGAGATTCTGTGCACTGACTCATTTATACGACACGTATTGCTGCAATTACTAATCACATAGATGTGTGCACATTATATTCAGATGTAAACACAAATACTTTACTATACAACTAACACACAATGTAATAATAGCATGTGTTATTCAAGACTTTGTGTTGTGTATTCCATTCAGTTATTTGCTATGCACAATGTCGCACATGCTGTCGTTTCTTAATACATTTATGAAATGTAAAAAAATTACAGTTTCATATTTACCAGTAAATGCAATTCCAAGTACAAACATTGACAATAGACGAACACAACAATTCACAAAATACCAACAACTTCACATGATTTGGCAATGGTATTCATAAACAGTATTTAAAATATTTTAGAGTGTGTGAAACCATGCTGATTGCACAAGGCAAAAATATCTCGGAGGAACGATTTCCTGACTGTAAGTGCGAAGCCAACTCGTGCCATCTGTCGGAGTATTTTGAACCAAGTGTCTACAGCATGGAGTGCTGCTGAACATTGTGCAGACTATGGTGAATTTTACGACCAGGTCACGTCACTTTGTGTTGGCTCTAAACATAAATCTGTCAGTCTCTATCTAAATAAGATCGTAAATAAATGTTTTAATGAACATGAAATACAGACAGGTTAATTTCATTAAATTAGGTTAGGTTAGTTTACTTTATGTTAAGTTATTTTACTATTAATTTTTCCATTTTTCACTACGTTAGATAATATTAGGTAACCTAACCTTACCTAACCCAACAAAAAATGGAAAACTTAATGGTAAACTAACCGAACCTAACGAAAAATGGAAAATTACAAAGTTACAAAAATTAAAATTTTGCATTTTCTTGGCTTGTGGGTACTTTACGTACAACTACTACTACTACTTGAAGTCTATAGAAATAATTTTCATCAGTAAACTATGCCTCTAATATTAATAGTTTGGCTGGCACACAATGAGTAGTGATCATTTTATTTACCATTCAATGTTTTATGAGTGTAATTGTAATACAAAGTGGCTTACTTTCCCCTTCAAATGAAATTATACGAGAAAATATTGCTTATAATACATAAAACAATGTAATATCAGTTCCAATGATAGGAAGAAGAAGCCATGGTAATAAAAAATGCTTGTATTTTGACACTTTTTAAAATTGTTTCGGACACCTGTTAATACAAACATCGTTTTACTAACTGTAAAATTTGAGGACCCTTCAGGTTTGTAATAGAAGTTTGATTACGGTATATTGTCTAGCTTGAAAAATGTCACATAACTATTAATTCAATTTTGTTTGTTTATCCAGTACACAAGGAGGACAAGTTAAAATAATTTCCCCTTAAATTAATATTGCACGAATTGACAAAAGATTAGTGAATGTCACTAATGTGTTACGAGTGCAGAAAACGTACCATGCTGTTCTAAACTTGGTGGATCATTAGATTAAGAGGAAGTAAGTTATAGTACACAATTATTTGTCGAGCTCTTCACATAAAAAAAACACTAATAGTATGTTGGAAGTAACGTCCAGTGAAGAAAGTGTTAAATGACTTACCTTCATTCACAACTGCCATGAGTTGCTTGTGGGACAGATTGTTGTACACAGTCACTGTGAAGCCGAGTGCTTTGAGGCAAGTCGAAAGATTCTCACTGTCGACATTGGTTCCAGTTCGTCTCCTCAGGTTACCAATCTCAAATTCTTCGTGGTTAAAAATCAGAGCTATTCCCCGATTTTTGTGATTCATATTATAAAATGCAGCATTTCTGCCAACTGGGGCACGAGATTTCAGCTCGACTTCAGAGAAGCTGAAAAGGGACAAAAAAAAACCTTTAGTGTACAGAACCGTACAAGTAACTTATACACAGTGGTCTAAAAAATATTCGTACAGCAGCCTTTTTTTTTATAATCTTTGCTTGTACCCATAAATTTTATAAAGCCACCTGGCTGGTGTACAAAGAGCTTCATTAAGTTACAAAGAAAACATGTAATTAAAAAAAGGGTTGGATATTTCATAGGGGTGTCCGAACACAAAACACTTGTATGAAACATTCTGCACCGTATGCCAACTTTTAGTTTTTGTGTGAAAAAGATAATATCATGTAAAATCTGGTCTTTCTAAATTACGATAGACATATTCTTATTCCATTCTTTTAGAAGCAGTTTAATGAATTTCTCCTAGAGTCACCCTTCCTTCATTTCATTTGTAAAAGTACACACATCTATGACTTGAAGGCGCCAGTAATCACAGTGGTATTTTTTATTTATATTTCATTCAGTTGAGCCCACTTGTGCAGCGGAGCCACGGGGCTATGGAACATGTCAAAAGATTTCACATTATACAAGTATATAATTACACAGAATTTAGCAAACCTAGCACAGGATTATACAGATATCAACAAAATTTTTAGAGCTACTATAGGTACACAAGGAAGTTACAATAGCGGCTGTTTTACAGACAAGTCAATCATAGCGATCAATCTAGGAACAGCCAAACAGTCAAAAAATAAATTTAAAAAAATTATATAGGCCTATAAAAATAGTGTACATCTCTTCAATTGCAATTACCTACTACTGTCATGGTATTAAACTGTCCTAAATACAATAATCAAGTTCATACTTCACGAGGCAGATTAATATAGTGTATATACACTGTTTTGTTTAACTTTGAATACCTACTATATAGTGGTGCCTAATTAAATGATTCAAATTTTTGTAGTCTGTGATTTTTTGTACACAGCGCAGAAGTAGATAGTTTTTATTGTGGATAGGTAGGCCTAATTAAAGTTCATGTGCAGCTGTATTTTAAACATGCATAATTAATAATAAATAAACATTATTGAGGTGATGTAAGAAAACTGTTTGCGACCTTAAAAGCCTATATTACGAGTTATTTAAAGTCTCTAAATAACAAACTTACAATGGTTTGCCCCATGCATCTCCAGAATCTCCAGGGCTAAAGCCATTCGGTTGAACATTTGGCTCTCCAGAATTCATAGTCTCTGAAATAAAATGCGCCAAAATTATTGATTTCTTCCTCTAGTCAAGCAAATATATATATTTAAGCAAAAAGGATCAAACATTTTGTAGCATACTTACCGCGTGGAAAATGTGCCTGAAACAAATTCCCAAAACAAAGCTGTTAAAACAACCTCCTTTGTCGGCAGTGTGGAAACAAAGTGCCGCACTGTGCACGAGCAAACAAAGAGGAACACTAACCAGTAACAATGCAATCTAATCTAGCACAACATAAACAAAACGACGTTCTCATGCAAGACGCTCCGTGGAATAAACGAAAAAATTCGAACCACAACAAGCAGCTTCAGGCCGTGTTGCCATTCTCAGTGGTAACAAGTGTAATTTAAAGAAATAGTGTGAGGAAATTAAAAACAAACCTTTATTTATTTCAGTTTAAACATATGACTGCCTCCAAAAATGAAGTTTACTTTTAATACAGAAGAGAAATGTCAAAGTTTATTAGGGTTTTCAGATATTAACGTTGTCTTTGTTGGTACTACTGTATACTTGTCTTACAGCTGATGGAAAACCCGTTTGGTTTTGATAAGGAGGGGGAAGTATGAGGTCATCGGTCATCCCTACGTGGATTAACTTTGGTTGCTTGTTTTATTGCATCCGTATGATTTTTTTCCCCGTACATAATTCAATTCAATTCAATTCAATTTATTTTCGTCCAATTTGATCATACAGCAATTATGATATAGGACATGTCAAAATTTTGCAATAACAATACACATATTGTACAATAAAGACTGTTGCATAATAAAATACATCTAAAAAGCTTGCAAACATAACACATAAAATTTTTGTTATTTTTTAGAACAAGACAATTATAACAC